>VZRE01010082.1:446873-491795 GCA_013396775.1 Cephalopterus ornatus
CCCCCCCTTTTTTTGACTCACTGTCTCTTTCACTGCTAGCCAAAATACCTCCTGCTCAAGGGAGGGAGCTGCGGAGAGCGAGAGATGATGGGGAGCCTGCCAGCCCCAGCCCCAGCCCCCACGGCCTTCTCCAGTGGAGAAGCACGTGGGTTGTGGACTTTTATTTTCCACTCATTCAATCACAGAAACTCCTTGAAGGAGATCTGCTGGTTCACATAAAGCCGCAATAACAAAGCAGGTTTTCAGTGTTTGATTCACGATGCTGACTTAGGCTCTAAAAGCTTCTAATTTTTCTGTGAGCTACTGGCTAATGGGATATGTCTCCAATATTGCCAGTGGGTTCTTTTGTGCACAACTTCAAGTAACCTCTGGCACAGCCTGAAGATATTTTTCTTCTCTCCTTTCACCTTAAAAAAAATAAAATAAAATCCACAATAATTAATATTGAACTGAGTTCACAAAGGCAGGAAGACTAAGTGCGCCCACTGTAGCACTCCTGCTGATACCTACAGGAATGTTGGATGCACCAATGTGCCAGGGTTTCAAAGGGCAAAGGAGTGTAAAATCATCCATGTTCAGTGTTCACCTGGGATCCACCACGTCCAAGTTATGGAAGGAGCCCATGGGTGGTACCAAAGTTTAAGTGATTATTGAGAATGCATCATAAAAAGAGGTATTTGAAGCTACTTGAGAAGAGGAGATGCCACCCCTCTTTGAGCAGCCGAGAGATGCAGCCTTGGCAGGCACATACAAATCCTTTAGGTCTGACCCCCAGCAGGAAGGCAGCACCTAAAGTCTGCTGGGTAATTCAATCTTGTCTCCCCACCTCAGCTGCTGGCAGAGGGGTTGATGAGTTACCTTCAGAAAAGGAGATCTGTCCCATTCCAACAACTTATACAGGCCACAAACACGAAGATGTTACCAGCAGAGTCACGCCAGGCTCTGCAGAAAGTTTTGCTGCTCTGACTGGCAGCTGTGGTTTCCATGGTTAAGCTTTCATTCGGAAGACAAACTACCCATATGCAAAGTGAAGTAAATCAGTTTAAACAGTGAACCCTGTAGCACTAACACAGTCACTCTCCTCTTTAGAAAAAACACTGCTCTTCACAGATGCCTTCTACTTGTTGAGATCTAAGGCGTGTCTGCATCCTCTGTAAGAGACCACAGCCGGTGCCAAGCCCCGGGAAGGCACAGATTGTATGTGACGCCACCAGAAACCATCCTGGATCGAGGTAATCTGTGTCCACAGCTGCCCTCTCACTCAGCTCCCTTATATCCATTCTTCAAAGTCTCCCCTGATGCTGCTAAACGTGATCTCGTTCCTGCACCAAGCCAGTCAAATACAATTCACTGTCATCAACTCTGCATTCATGAAGGCTTTCTCCCCTGCTGCTGAAGACAGACGAGCATCTCTGCAGGACCTCAAGTCCTGCAGGGACCACAGCCAAATCTGCAGCTACCGAAAGACCTCCTTCCTTTGCACTCTTTTCACCAGCAAGGGCTCTTTAGAGGATGGAGGAACTGTAAAGCTCATTCCCTCCAGCAAACAGCCTTCTCTGCACTGAACGTTGAACTGAAAATGTGCTGAGACTCACTTATTTTTGTTCAGCAGCAGTTTTCCCTCCGTTCTGATCCCAAAGCCAGTTTCTCCTTCCTTGAGGACTCAAGGTCAGTGAGGCCTTGGGAGAGGCAGAGGGTATCTGCTGTAGGATGGTTTGTGCACACATAGGGCACATATCTCAGGTGAAAGGAGTTACTTGGAAACTTCCATAACTGAGTTGTGCTTACCCACACATATCCCACAACCCTCATACCTCAACCTCCTTGCTATATCCAGTGTTTCCTGCTTCAGTTGCACCTCTGCTTTTCAGTCTGGATGAATCCCTTTTCTTTCACAGCATCCTCTGCACTGCCATTCCTTTTGCAAAACTCAGTAGTATATCTTGTGGTAGCCTTTAATGGTGAGCATCAATAAAACAGATCAGCCTTCCAAGTCTTTTGTTTTCCAGTCAAATATATATCTGCTTTCTCCCTCTCAGTACTATTTTCCTCTAAGCACCAGCTCAACTGAGGGACTTCTGCATCACTGCTTCTGGGCTACATCACTTAGACGGATGTTGTGGGGCCAGTTACCCCCTAGAGCTGCCTCACTCCTCCATCATTTGGAAGTGCTCATCTATTACAAACATTTCCCTTCACATTTTCCTTCACCACTTTAACAAAATATTAACACCCCTATCAGACACATTATATTTGCTACACATTTCTAGGTACCTCTGTTCCAAACAGTTTTATTAGAAGCCTTTGTACCCATTAAGGCCTGAAAGAATGAGTGCCAGTGGCCTTTTGTAGGTTAATCCACGAGAGATCAAAAGAGTGCAAGACATTCTGTCTATTCAAATTACTCATTTTACAGTATAATAGTATGAATATTAATATTGTCCATTGAAAAAGTGTGTTAATTAGGATGCTGGCAGTTTTCTGGACCACTGCCACCCAAAGTAAGCACTCGAGGGTACGTGACTGTTCAAGCTGAGGTCCCAAATCACCATTAATGACAGTGGCACACTCAGCTCAAGAGCCAAACAACCAAAATAATTAACAAGGGAACAACCTACAGAGGGTTAATGTTATTTATTTCTCCTCTACTAATTTCAGTTATTCCCCTCCCTAGGAAAACAGCATTTAACCAGATCACAAATAATTTGCATAGCACACACGTGACAGCTGCTGGGAGGTTTCTAAGCGAAAGGAACAAATGCCTCATTAATAACTAAGCGCCAAGAAATGCTGAAAGAATTTTGTATCAGACCACCGAAAACCATAGCAGTTTATTCTTCTGATGCTTGCCTCGGATTAAACACTACACTCCTTTGATAAGACTGGTTTGGACAGATGAGAAAAAGGAGAAGGCAAGGTCCACATATGTAGAAGGACACAAACTTGGGAGGTTCGTCATAGTTCAGACACGGCTTTTTTATGCAGCTGAAGGTTCCAGAAGCTCAGGGAGAGGCCTGGTCACTGGTACATTAATAGCACACAGATGATCTTTAGCAGATATGATATTCCCCCCTTTCCAGTTTCTGAGTCTATTTTCATCCTACAGCATGGCTGTGCAACCTTCACTGTAGTCTGCTGATCTCAAGGCTAATCTTAATTTTCTGCCAGCAAAATGAAAGGTCAGCTGCTGACCAGACACCAGGAAGGTCTCCCAGATGCCCCCAGTATTTACAGACCTGATAATCCCGATGTCAGCAAGCTTCTTGCCACAGAGGAAGCAAAGAGACCTGCAACCCTGGGTACCACTGACCCCAGGACATCATCCCTGTTCCCCAAAATGCTTGAGATTTGCAAACACAGTTTTTTCCACTAAGGAAATAAATCCAAAAATTTTGGAAATTCTTGCAAAAATAAGATTTTCACCGAGGGATCTGATTTGAATGAAAAACATATAGATTCTGTTTGGCTGGGCTGCTTTCTCCAAGGTGGAAGAAAAGCCCATTAGCTCCCTTGGACCTTGCTCATTCTGCTTCAGGGGAGGTATTTTCCTTTGGGATCACTTTAAGTTGGAACCACAAATGCAAGTTTCCCACCTGTGAACCACTGCCATGGTTATAAAGGGCCAAAGTCCTTCTACTTCAAGATGTTGTAGCCAAAACCTGTTTTCACAAACTGGGGTTTCTCAGCATGGTGGGACTGACAAAACAGTGCCACACTCTTCAACATCTCAAGATATGCTAATTTTGGCTCATACCCATCAGTCAAGAGATCCAGGACCTTCAGCAAAGCTTCCCAGCCCCATTTACGAAAGTAGAGACTGGAAAACATCTGGCAAGGACACAAGTACTTCATTTTCAGAAGCTCTCAGAGCCCTGACCAGCAACATAAGTCAACAAAAGCATGAGGTCCACCAGCATAACTGCAGGTCAGGTCCCTTTTTGCCTTAGTGTAAACTAAGGCAAATTAAAGCAGATTCCTGCAAGCACAGATGACCAGGGCCTCTGGTTTTTGCATTCCCACCTGACCTATGGGGCTGCAGAGGAGACTCTGCATGTGCACGTACACCCCCAGGCTTGGGGTGAGAGAGAGGTTCAAAGAATTTTTGGCTGCTGAAGACCATCAGTTGGAAGCAGCTGCAGAAACCTTTGATAACTCCCCAGGTTACTGAGCACTTTGCTGCTTAAATCTCTCCCTGGCCAGAGCTATTGCTTGTCACCCACCAAAAGCTAATCCTCTTTTTTCCGATTTCGTCTCTATCTTCTCTTTTCCCCCCTCTCCAAACGAGTGCAAAGAACCTTTAATCTTAATTTCAGATGTACTTTTCATGATGTTGCAGATGTGTTATCTGCCACTGACAGTATCTGCCACCTATTTCTCCTTAAAGGACACTGCTTGACCTTGTAACAGCTTCCATGCCTCCAGCTTTAGAGGCTGAGCCTTTCTATTTGAATGGATCACAAGTAATCACTTTTCTGTATCCATTATTAGCAGTGAACCAGCTACCCAGAGAGCTTCTGCTTTGGTTTTTTTTTTTTTTTTTCCTCTGAATGCAGCATTTTTCCCAGGCAGAGACATATTATGGCAATTCAGACACTGACAACTGTGTAAATCACACCCAGGCAAAAGTTATTGATGACCTCATTCCAGTAAAGCATGAGATGATCAGGCTGCCCCATGGTATTTTGATCATCTGAGAACCCTGAAATTGAAAGTTGCAGGCTCCATTTTGCTTGGAAACCTAACAAAAGGCATTAAGTGTGACAAAAGGCACTTAGAACATCTCTTAAATTATCTCATTTCACACCAGCAGTAACAAATACTCGTTCTCCTCTATTAATACACTCTCCTTGCCCATAACTGTTCTCATTTTTCTAATTTTGAATTAAAATGCTTTCAAGCTATTGATCCCCTCTGCTAGAATCCTTTGCTTCTGTTTTTATTAGTTCTTGTACATGGCCTAATTTGAACAATATGAACAGTGCATCCAACACAACCACCTTTCCAGCAGACCTGTCTCCCAGGAGTTGACGTGATTAATCTCTCCCGTGCAAGACAAGTCACGTTCCACAGCCCCAGCTCCTCCACACTGCTGGCATGCTTAGATTGGTGCTGTCACACCTTTTATTAAATTATGTAATTAGCTCATTTCTAGTCAAGTGCTTTCCCAACCACATCGTAAACGGTCACCAACGAGGGAACAAGAAAACCCAACGCTCACAAGTGTATGCTGGACCTTTCAAGAGCACTTGCTCTTGCCCATCACTGGATTTCTCCCCATGCCAACTCATCTGTGGGCTCACATAGCCCAAGAGATATTCCCTAGTATTGGAATAATGCTGAAGGCAGGAATTAGCAGAGGCTAAGGCACAGTCTGCTGTAGCTATGCCAGGAGCTGCAACCCCTCTCAAGGGATGTGGGGTGCCCTTGCAGCTGGCTGGGGCTTCTTGGACCCTTACTGGTGGGCACACCCCACTGCCAGGGGCTCAGCCAGCTGAGGGACAGGGCTCACATACTGCCCTCGCACCAGCCTCTTCCCTCACTCTATTTAAATCCAACTGGTGATATGCAGAGTCCTCCCTAAACACCACCCCAGGCACCTTATCACAGGTTTAGGGCTCTTTTTGGAAGAAAGACAAGAGATTTGGAGAAAGGCTCATGGACTAACCCAAAACTGTGCTCTCACTGGAAGCTTTTTGGCTAATCCACATCCCTTGCTAAATGCCCTCAGTGGCTGCTGGCATCTGGGGGCTCTGCATGCAAGCCTGGATCTCCTGCAGCACAGCATGGGAAAGGCACCAATCTTCCTTGGCTATGCCAGGTTTCAGCTAATAAAAAACCAAAAAAAACAAAACACCAAAACCAAACCAAACCCCCAGTTAGTCACAAGGGAGAAAAAGGCTGTAAGATGGAGGTGGTGCTGCACTGCTTAACCTGGGTGAAGAGACTCGTAGTACACACTCTGCACAAAGCTAAATGATTCACAGAGCCCAAGTTAACCCAGGCCAAAGACCCATCAACAGCTTGAGAACAAGCTTCTCCCTGCCCCCATGCCCTTCCTCAAGCAGAAAACTGTAACCTGGCTCTCCCATGCCTGGACAATCTGGCACTCCAGCACAGCAGCACACGTGCAAGTCCATCTGCTGTCCCAGGGGTTACACAGCAGCCAGCGTCAAGGAACAATCTGCCCCATCCATGCTGGCTTTCACAGGTTGGATAGTGACAGACCTCAAATCCAACTGTTCCTGTGGGGAATTAACCCCGTGGGCAGCGTCACTTCTGGGGGATGGCCATGCTCCAGGCCCACCGACCAGCTGAATGACTTCTCTGCAGTGCCCACCACTCCCCTAACCCGCCAACTCTGCGTGGATGCTAAAGGCAGAGAACCCCAAACTACACCACGACTGCCATAGCTCTTCTATCCCAACAGATGCTGAGTTTTACCAGTTAAAAAACCACCATACTGGAGGAGCTTTTAGTAGGTGTTTGAGGGCCCAGCTCCCTGCTTGGCTGCTACAGGATCTTCAGCTGATGCTGAGTGTTTTCTGTGTGACCAGGAGGACTCACCCACTGGACGCTGCCCTTGGGTGCCACAGATCAAGACTTTTCTGCATTTTGGGCAGCTTCATGACTACGGCAAACAATGTTTTTGCAAAGTCCAAAAATGTAATTTGATGTTGCGTTTCAGAAGCCTGTTCCTCTAACACAAGATTTCCATTTTCTTTGGCAAACCACCCCTCGTGTTAGCCCTACTGGCATTCAGATACACAATTCACAATTCATCTGGAACAGTCTATTTACAGAAATTCTGCTGAACTGGCTCTCTTTCCATTAGTTATGTAGAGAAGAAAAGGTTTGGCCTCGATCCTCGACCTGCTGAATCAAAGTGTGAAAGAGAAAATCTCTGAAGCCCAGGAATGCAAAGCCATTTCCACTGGTGCTGCCCACTGTGGCTACAGTCATAACTGCTCTAAAAAAACCAAGAGATTAATGGCAACTCCAGTGGAATCTGCAATTTTTCCTAAGCCCTCATCACCGCTTACACGTGAATTTTTACCTCTGTAAAACATAAAGATGCATTTCCAGCCCTTCATGTTGTCCATAAGACCTTCAAAGAGGTTTTTATATCCCAGGTGGGGAGGGGGGAGATTGGCTGGAGAATTCTGAATGCTCAAGGGAGGTATTTAATGAGGCATCCTATTCCCAACTAATGGTTTTGCTCAGGGACAAATTGCAACACCAAGGAAAGTATTAGCATAAAGACTAACCAGATACCTCCCGTCTTTTCAAAAGGGGATGCAAGGCAGGACAATATGACTGGGAAAATCAAGGATAGGGAGAAGGAGAGGCCTTGGAACAAATTCCAGGCTTTCTTTTCCAACCCTCCATCTTGCATGCGGACCATCACTTACCATTACAACAGGGCTTCTGGAGGAGGAGCTCAACTGAGAACTCAGCAGCAGAGATTCCCATCCCATCCCAATCTTGGGGTGACCACCAGCCCCCAGGGTTGCTTGTCCAGATGGAGGAACCACCCTGAAGTTCACACACCAACAGTTATTTCAAGGAAAGCACAATGACAACCTTTGAGGAATGAATCACACCTTTTAACTAATAAGGAGATAGCCACATTTTTTTTTTTATTTTTTTTTTTAGTACAGCTGCTTTACTGTACAATCCTGATCTCATTTGCTCTAGATACCATGCAGGAAAATACAAAATACATTTCTCCACACTGACCCTGTTAATAAGCATTTCTCGAGAGAGCAGAAGAACTGTAAGGAGCTAACAACCGTTGTTTATTTGTTTATTACAAGCTAGACTTACTGAAACAACATCCCCACCCAGCACTAAGTGGGAAAAAAAGTAATTACATCAAGCTAAGGCGACACCCTCTGAAATGAGACGAGATGGGAGCGTGGTGCATCACCCACTCCCTGCAGCCCAGGTGAAGCATCACCTCCAGCACGAGAAGCATGTCACATTAATGGGTCTTGCCCAGATAAGGTGATCCTGCCTCTCCATCTTTAGAGCCCATGGAGAGCTAACAATGACAGCACAGCTTCCAGACCAGTCTTGTGTGCAGCTTTGTAAAATTAACTATGGGCATCCGATACCCAATTCTGTCCTTCACACAACTCTCTCCCCCTCCAGTGCTCCCATTTAAACACAATGGGCTGCTTTACATCACTGTTCCTTTCTGCCCCTGCACGTCCAGTTCATTTACAGTATCATTTGCCATCACGTTCAGTGAGTTTAAAAAAAAAAATTAAAAGGATGTGCAGAAGGCTATTCCTTTTGGAAACTCACCACCATGGATCACAAATACCCCTGTAAATATCAGAAACCAGAGCAGAGCAGCATCCCTTCCACCCCAGGGTGCTGCTCCTATTCATGCTGCTGAGATCCTTGGTGAAACCCCCCAACCTCACAACTGAAGTAGCCCAACAACCCAGGAAGTTCCTACAGCCCCCAAGTCCAACCATCACACCAAAGCAGAGATTCATATCAAGAGAGAGCCCACCAGCCCCAATCCAGCACTTAAATTTCTCATCCTCATGCTAATAAAGGCTCAGGTTCCCCCACATCCTTCTCCATCTGATTGCAGTGCTGTCTGCAGCCCAGACTCCTTCCCAGCCACCCATGTATGAGCCAAGGGAGATGGGCTGGGGGAAAAGCACAGCATGGGGATGTGGGGATGGACTTGGGCTCCTAGCCACGCACTTCCACACACACATTCCAAAACAAGAATTTAGAGACCTAAAACATGTACAAAAAATTTGAAGACTTGAACAAAACAAAAAAAAATTTATGCCAATCTGCCATTCTTATGCAAGGAGAGGAAAAAATCCCACAACATTTGGAAGCAGGCTGTGTTTGCTTGGCACTTTCCATCTTTAGGTAATTAGTGTAAAGGGCTTCCCAGGTAAACCTAAGAATAAGCTGCAGATTTCAAGAGAAACACAATTCTCTGCAGTGAGCCTTCAAAGCATAACCAGAAGTTGCAGAGCTCCAACGAGCTCCCCATAGGCATCACTTGCCTTCAAGTCCTCAGGGTCAGCCACAAGTCAAACTGCATCAAAATTTGGAAAGACATAAAAAAATGACAAGCAAGAAACGTCTCTGAAGACAAACACTACAGCATTAGAGAATGCCTCAAATCCACAGCCTGGACCAACATTTACAGGCTGCTGCTCCTCCCATCCCCTTCTCTAAACCTTCTAGAAAGCGCCCTCCTAGCTGAGAGTGGCACCTTCAGAGCTGGGAGGAACAAAACACCTCCCAGCTCTAAAACCTACTTTTCAGTGCTTCTCTCGGTTGTTTTCCTCAGCTGACCTGTCAGCAGCTGCTGTACCTGCTCCTCTGGGAATCAGCCTCACTCCCAGCCTTTTTGTTTTCACAGTGTTGGTGCAGGGGCACCAAGCCCCCATCTCCTCATAGATCACTTTCCAATGCTGGTACCACCCAGCAGCTCCCAGCTCTGCCTCCCCAGACCACCCCACCATTGCTCTTTTTCTGATTTCATGGGAAAGGGGCGAGGACAGGGATGGGAAGGAAAGGAGAAGAGAGGACTCATTTAGCAAATGTCACCAGAGAAGTCCACAGCAGTGCGCCAGGCTCCAGAACACCAGACTAACCTGTTACTCCTTAAATACTAAAGTTAACAAATGCAAAAACCAGCAGGTACCAGCTTCTAATAGGAGCAAGGAGCTCTTCACCTGCTGCCCTGCAGCCCAGGGTTATCATTAGAGTGATATATCCTAACAGCAAATGCTTTTGGTAACCCACCTGAGCCTTACAGCACCCTCACCCACTGGCCACAACCACACCCTTGTAACATACTACTGGTAAGATAATACAGTGAGCAGAGCAATGGAAGCTTCAGCAGGACAAGAAGCCCCTCCTAAAAGGGAGAGTGATGCTTTCACATGCAGTAATCTCAGTTCTAGAAGTTGGCTGTTTCCTAAACAGCTCCCCCACACTGCACTTCCACCTCTCAGAGTGTCCTCACACAAGACCTGAGAAGAGATGGGTCTGATTTCCCAGTCCAGCCACTCCTATGGGATAGGAGAAGGTGGTATTGGACACGGGGCTTGCTCGTATCATCTGCAGAGCAGGTGCTTCCACAGAGCATCTTCTGATCCCCACAAGTCAAGGAGAGAGCTCTCCCTCCATCCCTATCCATGCCTGGCACCCACACCAACTGCACTACAAGACCCGTCACCATGTTCCCCATGCTTTGTATTACCACTGACTTTGGCAGTATTTACAGAATCAGAGCATCCAGCAATGCAGGAGAAACTGGACAAATGTCACTTCACAGATGCAAAGGTCTGCTCCTGACTTTCCCCCTGACCTGTGCCTTCACAAACTCTGCAGGTAGGGAAAGGGAAAAGAGATTAACAGGGAGGCAACACAGGAACATTTCTAATCACCTTTTATAACCTGCATTCTATAGGACTGAAATGCAAAAAGCACCTTTCCCTTATATTATTCAGAAAGCAGCGAAGCTAATGTGACATATTGGTGCGTAGGTGTGTGTGGGCTGGTTTCTTGGGGGGAGGGAGGGCTGAGGGCTCGCTCTGTGTTTCAGAGAAATGAAGCAGCACAAGATGTACCAGTTGCTCTGGTAACAAAGCTTTTGCCTTTTTTTTTTTCTTTTTTTTTTTTTTTGGGTAAGAGTGAAACATCATTTTACGCGTTTTCCAGTTCAGACTTCCCTGCCTGCATGGCAAAAACAAGTCCTCCTTTCAGAAACACACACACACACACACACACACTCCATTTGAGTCAGCGAGGAAAGGACCTTCTCCTCTCAAGATATTATAACATCGTAGGGAAGCTGATAAATTGAGGTCACCCGTTTCCCTCCTGATAACGCTCGCAGGCGTTATCACACACCAGAATGCCAGCCCAGCCCTTTCCTGCGACCCAGTATGAGCTGATAAAAGCCCAGCATCTGTGAGCTGGTACCTACAGAAGAAGGGAAGACATCAGCTCTGGTGAGGACCCCCACATGGCAGCACCACCCCCCTCTCTGCAGGCACATGGAGCCACCCCAGTGGAAACAATGGCTTAAGATTTAATACTGTGCTTGTAACACGGAGGGATTATAAAGCAGCTTGTCAGGGTTTTAAATCCATTCACACTCACACAGACCATGTGCGACCTTGAAGGTGCCAAGCGGCTGCTGCCCACACACTTGGGTCTGTGTCTGGATGGGGACGTGAGCGGTCCAGCCACCACCAACACCATCCCACCACGAGGAAGAGCCCTGCTGGGACAGGATAACTGCTCTGCTGCCCCACTGGGTCAGAGGCAAGGTGCTTCCCTGTCCCAGTCCCATGGAGCAGGCTCTTACTGCAGCATCAAACCCCAGGGAAAGCCAGAGAGCTCCCCAAACCTGAGGGGCCAGCCCCTCATCTGCAGTGACCACCAGACAATGATGAGGGATGGCCACACACATTCACACATGTGGTTGTGCTCAGCCTGCCCTGCCATGCAGCAAAAGCAATCTCTGAAGACCTTGAAAACGCAAAGAAGGACCCAAAACCGAGGACATGACGCTAGAACCAGCAATACAGCTCGAGTCACACCCAACCTCACAGCGGGTGAACATCACAGTTCATTTTATAAACAAGAAGGTGGGAAAAGGGAAATGCTTGCAGTGCACCTTCAAATCAAAAGCTGGCTGTCGAGGGTCAGAGCTGCTTGTTTAGATTGCAAGATGATGGAGCTCTGAATTCCTTCAGCAGCCTGCAAAAGCGAGCACCAGGTGCCTCTGGTGTGCTCAGGACCAGCACACAGCAGGTAGCACCACAGGACATGTGTTTGGACGAGGGTGGGCAGCAGCACGACCTGGTCTGCGGGAGTGCACACGGTGTGCACACTCAGTCCAGTCTCTCAAGCAAGGCACAGCAGTCAGTCTGCAGCTATAAAAGCTGTGTACGTAAACTAAGATTAATTCTTTACAGCAACAATCCCCAGGAAATATTAATTGTGTGCAGCATGTGGTAGCTTCTTCCACACGGCTAAAAGCAACAGTGATTAATTACCGAACTATTGACCATCAGCCTTTCAGAAAGGGAGACAATAAACCAACTGATTATTAAAAACAATTACTGTCATTCTCGACTCAGTCTAATTACCTGAGCTGTTAAATAATGACCCACGAACCTGCAGAGTCTCTGTTCTCACCAGGACTGATGCAAGGGCCCAGTGCTTGACTGGTAGCAGCCACACCTCAGGCAGGCTAAACATGGCACAGACCCCACTTTATTTTCTCATATCCCCCCTCAAAAAATGTAGAAGGGAAAGAGTCTTCTAAAAGCCTTTCTTTAGGATATTCACCTGCTATCCCACCAGCCTGCACTGGTGGAATGCCCAGAGATGCCAGGAGGAAGGATGCCACTGTGAAGGAAGTGCACAAACAGCAGCCAGGAGGGAAGGACTGTCTTCTTCTCCAACTCTGGGACAATATTATCAGTAACAGGCTTGTGCCTGGGACATTCTCAGGGGTTTGACTCAGGGAAAAAACTGTCCCAGCAGTCCTGCTGCTCCCAGCCCTCCAGCAACAGGTGACCTTGGATTTGAAACATTTCATTCACTATCTCATACCCACACACCTCAACATCTCCATCTACTGGGTCAAACCTGGGTGTTTCCCTCCAGGTGGATCAGTCCTGGCTTCTGGCAAATGCCAGCTTGGTAGTAAATAAGTCCTGATTAAAGACCTTGGGATGCATTTCTTTATCCTTCTCCCCTGTGTATTGTACTGCAGACGTGCACAGTGCAACAAAGAAAACTGCAAAAACATGTCCTCTTCAAACAACTGCCTAACCTGGGCTGGCAGGGGACAGGGACAGCCCATGGGCAGCCACCCTGCCTGGTGGCTAGTGGCACCCCAAGCTGGCTCCTGGGGTGACCCCCTGCTCTGCTCCATCCCGTGGTGATGGAGGAGCTCCCTGGAGGGCCACAGCTGAGAGTGGTGGCACGTGGATCCCACACACTCTAAATTAGAACACAGAATACTGCTGCGTAATGGCTTAGTGATTATGTGGCATTTACCAGATAATTAAACAATCAATAGTTATTGTGCAGTTACAGAGTTGCCCACATACTGTACCTTGTACCCTGTAAAATAAAACCTTGTTGAAGCTGTAAATGGAGAGCCACATCCCCAGGGTACAAGGCAAAGCAGGACTTGGCATTTATGACTGCTGTCCTCCTGGCACAGTCGGGAAGAAGCATGTGAGTATGTAATCTCAACATCATTTATTTCAATGTTGTAAAACCACAAGATGAGAGGGGCAAAGGTTACCATCTGATCTATTTCCTGATTTTTTTTTCCCCTCTATTGCGAAGGCTTGCATCAAAATCCTTCTTGGGTGACACCATACACAGGCCAGCATGTGAAAGTCCATGGCTAACCCATTAAAACATCAGGAGAGTGCTTTGGTTATCAACATATTCAGTGCACAGTAAGTAGCCCACTGCATGTCTGCCCCAGCCTTGTAACCATCTGTTGGACGGATATTTGAGTAGCACAGTGTACTTTTGCTTTGAACCCGTGTGTTTATTGGTGCTAGACACCCCAGCAGTTGTGGCCCTGATTTATCCAGGCAATCTAGGCATACAGAGTATTTTAAGGAGTATTTGTTTGCTCTCTTACCCAAAGTAGAGATAAGCAGTAATAATAATGTTCTGGAACATAAAAGCAGCACTTCCTTACACTTTGGATAATGCTCTGAAGGGTCTTAGTGAGTTTTGTGTCTACGGTTTTGCTTTCAGCCATCAGCCACCTGCTAAAAACCAGTGAGGCGAAAGATCAATTCCCCAAGTCCAATTCATTGTATTCCTGTTAGTCATTTCTTTAAACACCTTAAATTTAAAAAAAAGAAAATCCAAGGACACACTAAAATCCACTACTGCAATAATGTCTGGCACAGAAACTAGCAAGCCTTCAGTCCTTTATCAAAACCAGTTTACAATCTGTAACATTAGATGAAGGATTATTAGAAAATAAAGAAAAGCTTCCGATTCAATTAGAGAGATAAATCATCACTGGTGCGGTCCCTCATTAAAATAAAAATCAAGCTATTCACAAGAGACCATTAAGCAGCGAACAAGGAATGTTATTTCTCTCTGCATTTTTCCAAAGTGAAGAGTTTGTGGCCGGGGTTAGAGGAGTGAGAGCAGAGCAGGTCACTGCTGAGGGCTCCTGTGGCATTGAGGTGTCACTGGGGTATGGCCAAAGCTAGGCAGGACCAAAAGGGATGTTTTAACCTGCCATCCTGAGCAAAGATCGACCTTTACTTGAAAACACAAAGGTCAAACCAAACCAGTTACCTTTGCCTTGAGCACAAGGCTCAGAGAATAAGGCTTTGATTCACAGAAGCACTCCGAACCACCTGAGAGGAACTTTCAAACCATGACCCAGAAAGCAGGATCAAAGTGACTTCTGCAGCGAGCTTCATCCCAGCGCCTGCACTCGAGCAGCCCTCCTTTTGGGGGCTCTTAACAGGCACTGGGCTTGGCCAACAGGTCTCTTCTATGAGCAAGGAGAAGGCACTGGCAGGGGCTCTCCAACCTCTCCAACACAGCAGATCCGGAAGCTGGTTCCATGAATCCCTGCTTTCTGAGGGCTCCTCTTACTGAGGTACTACCAGACACTTCTCAGGCTGCTCCCCACTGTCAGGCTGCAGCACCATTCAGTCATCAGAACGATGTAACTGTGCACTTTATCCCACGGGATCCATGGGAACTTTGCACCCTGTACATGTCCCTCTAGGTGCTGTGCAGGCCAGCTAGCTATCACCAGGACACCTGTAGTCTCTAACACAAACATGGCCATGTGGCAGTGTTAGACCTGGCCGCTAAATCAGGTTTTTTGGGGAAAAATCAGAGCTGCAGTCCTGTTCCGGCAGCCTTGCGGCACACAAACAAGATGTTCTCCCCAACCTGGAATAAACATTTCACTTCTGCCTCTTCCCAACAGGAAAGCTGCTTTTCTTGCCTCAAGAGAGGGATCAGCTGTGCGAAGGAGAGGTGATGCTCACCAGGTGACCATTCCTGGCCACAGAGCTCAGGCTGGAAGCCAGCACCAGAACCTAAAAACACAACCAGAGGCACACACAGCCTCTACAAGGACATCACGGGTGCTCCTGGGGTAACACCAGCACAGAGGGGAGGATCACCATTCCTGCAGGGATTTAAAAGACATGCAGACATGGCACTTAGGGACATAGTTTAGTGGTGGATCTGGTAGTGCTGGGTTAATGGCTGGACTCGATCTCAAAGATCTTTTCCAAACTAAACGATTCGGTGAACCCCAGCCCTGCCTATGAGGGGTTTGAAATGGCAGTGGAACAATCTAATTACAGAGGACATGGCTCCTAGGTATGGATCACTTCTAAAGGCTGATTTAAAACGGAGCCAGAAGGTCTGTGTGTCTTGAAAGTTGATCCATTTGTTTTGCTGCAAGGGATAAATACAGCGGTGGTATCTGGAGAAAAAGAATCACAGAGATCTTATTTCCGCTGGGTTTTAGGGTGGGACACCATAAACATTTATGTATGTTTTATATCAAAGTCTCCTTTTGTTTACAGAGCGTGTGCTACTCCAAGACTTCAGTTTAAGAGAGCTGTGAAGTCAGCCTTAGCCTGAGTTCATACCTAAATACTTACTAATTTGGTTTGGACAGCAACGTTTTCCCCTCCACCCCCGTCACCATCCCGCCTGGCACCGGCACCACGTGAATCACACCGAGGACAATCCGGTTACTCCAGCAAGTTAAAAACAGTTCAGAGGAGGATTTTCCCCTTGTACAGCAGGGGAAAAAGGAACACAGAAGCGTTCACCTCCCAGAAAGCCTGCACATGGACACTTCTGGGTGGTTTTTTGCCTCCGCTCTGAGGTAACACACAGACGCACCGAAAGAATCAAACACAGCAAGAGGAAACTCGATCAGCTGAGCCGCGCAACCAGCAGCGCCAGCACCAGCTTATTTCCCTTTTCTGCTCTCCACAAAAACATGACGCTTTCAAAAGGCCGTTATGGGCGCATAGTTTCCACTGATTGTTAGAAATACGCACCAGTTAAAATTAGGTCACCTTCTACCATTATTTTAACAGCTGAGAAGAAAAACACTTCAGAGGGGAGCTCCAGTGGTGGGGAGCACATGGTGGGAAAACAATGAATACCAGGAGGGAGGGCTCCCTGGAATATGACCTTGAAAAGAACAGCTTTGGGGTGGGGTAGTTTTTCCTTTGTTTTTGCATTTTTTTAAAAACACTTATTCCAGTTCAAAAATTCATACATTTAAAACTCCAGAAGTTCTGTTTCATCTTTGGTTCAACTTCAATCCCTTGATCCTTCTACTGATGGATAGGCCCACAGCTGCAGGAGGAGGATGGGGGAACCGCATCTCTTTAAAACCTTTCTCTTCTCTTCAGCAGGGGCAGCTCACTGTCTTTTAGAGCATGACAAGCAAGAGCTGTGTCTCCAAAGCCACAGAGTAAGAGCACATGGCTATATCGCTTTCTACAAAGGATAATATGTGCATGATGGGTAAACAGGATCTCTGTGTACCCACACACACACAAGTACATGTGTATACAGCACTCATGCCCACACATACAGAAGTTTTTTGGAAAATGAGGCCCAGGGGAACTATTGACTCCCAGCAGAATCAAAATATTTAGCAAATTCCTCATACAACCATGCCAGAAAACATCTCCCCACCATATATTAAGTGCAGATAAACCCAGACTTTGAAATAATTCAATCCCTCCCCAACCGCACAAGAATCATCCATAAGAAGACCCCACCAAGACGACAAATTCTGGAAATCCCCCAAGCTAAGATGTGCTTGAGACAGGTGATATAATTTAGCAGAGGGTGGACATTTTAAATATCACTGTAAAGAAGTTCATGGGTGTAAAATCCGGCTCTCCACAGTCCCTTCACTATTGCAGCATCCCGATGTTTACAGAAATTTAAAGCAATCCTATTGCCTTTAACAGGCACTTTAATAAAAACATTTTAATAGTGGTTTTAATCCTGCAGCAGGTTTCTGCCAGTGGAAAGGACAGCAGCCAGCCCATGCGCAAGCAGAGCACTAGACTGTAGCAAACTCATTTGGCAGCCTATTGCAGCCGTAAACTCAGCGCTTAGGAGAGATCGAGATTTAGCTATTAAAGCACAGACTTTTCACTCCCTCCTCATCATCTAATCAATAAAAAGCAACTGAGGAGAGAGGGGAAAAAAAAAACCTATTTATTTTTTTGTGGCAGTATCAGAACTAATATGAATTGCTTATTGTGAGAGCTGCATGCCACATGGTACTTGCACACAAAAGGCCAGATTTCAGAAATGCTGCTCTTCAGGCCTGAAAAAGGTCAAGACCCAACCAAGGTGATGTGCAGGGATGCTCCACGTTCAACACACGGCCAAGGCAAACTGGATCACTTCAGGTGGAGCCCTTACCTTATAGACCTGTCCGTAGGTACCATTGCCAACAAGCTCCACCAATTCAAAGATTCCTGCAGGATCCTAGGAGAAATGAAAAAATATATTTAATAAGCAATACTTACAGATTTCTGAAAAAAATAAACATTCTATGAACATCAACATCTCACTGACAAATGTTTTGAGCGGTGTAAGGTTTTCAGGCAGACCTGGGATTGGAATCACGGTGACAATGAGCAGAAGCATAGCACCATCCCAGTGACAGCCCTGCCAAGGCCCAAGCTCTGCCCAGCACTGCCCACCTTCAGCATCTGGGCTGGGAGATGCCAGGCAGGTGAGTGATCGTCAGTCCATTATAATGTCATCTGCTCAATGCATGAACACTCAGTTAATGCTTTAAATTCAACTCCAAATGTTTGCTATTAAAACTTAAGTTTTCTTATGCATCGGCTTTGGAATAAAACAAGCTAATTGGCAGGATGTCATTTCTGGGACTCAAAACAGGGTTTTTCAGGTCTATTCCTGATGTCAGCAGCATTAGTGTTACTTGCTCTAAAGGTCATTTGTTGTTTGGTGCATCCTGGTTGTTGACATCCTGGTTTTGTCAACCGAGATGAGCAGACCTAGGGCAGTGCTATATGAGGACACAGTGACTTCAAGGGTGGCAACAAAGCACCAAATCCTGTCCCCAGATCCCCCTCCACCAGGCGTGTGCCCAGCCAGGGGAAGGACAGTCACGTGTGCCCACTGGCACAGTTAAAAGATGATATGAGCAGTGAGGTACGAGGGAGGGTGGGGAAAGAATACACCAGCGCTGCTATTTTCTCCTCTCCGTGGGGTTTTCCCTTACAGAAGCTTTATTTATACTCTCCTGCTCCTTCTCCTTTTCCTTTACTCATCACTCCAATTTTGGATAGCGCAATCCCCCTGGAAGCCAGTGGATGCGGAGGCATCCCGAGGGTCTGTGAACCCCTGTACCCACCCAGACGCCGCAGGGGTGACCCTGGCTCCTGCACCACCCCCATCCTCATCCTCCCTGCTGGGTTGGGAGTCACTTGAGCTATCAGACAACTTGGCATCCCAGTGAGAAAAGGGATGCCAGCTGCAATCCCAGAGGCTGCAGACAGGTCAACTGCCAGCTCTAACAGGCAAAAGAGGATCAGCCAAAAGCACTCCTTGGGAGAGAGGAGATGGACAACCACTATCCTGTTATGGACACAGAGGTTTCATTCATTACAAAGCTGCATCAGCTCAAGATGCTTCTGAGTCCAGAAGTCAAACACTGGGTCTTTGTGAGCAGATGAGCAGCAAGGTTTAACCCAGTAATAATGCCCCAAGTAAACTAATCCAAGTCTTGACGTGACTGGGGCAGCTTTCCACCCAGCCCAGAACACGCACTGCTGGGGTTCGGCACATCTCCGTGACAGCGTCACAGCCACCCCTCTGATCATTCAGAAATGCCACATCCCCCTTCTGCCTGTTTCATCATCATATGCAAGCAGCTTCCTCAAGCTGCCAGGAAAACCCTGGGGTGCTCCAAGGGTGGGAGCCGCACTCAGCCTTCAGTGGGACCATCCACAGCAAAGGGCAGGGAAGCTGTGCCAGAGGAGGCTCCCAGGCCACCTGCCCTGGTGCACACACACCTTCAGCTGGACACTTGGGCTGGACACAGGTGAAGCTGCAGCACAACAGGTTTCTACCATACAGCAACTCAGCCAGGTGTGGACAGCCTGTGGCTTTGCTGCATTGGTACCAGGCAGGGAAAAGCCATGAATGGATGGGAAAGGGAACCGGGACCAGGTTTCCTCACTGGGTGAGGAGGCGGAGGAGAGGGAAACATGGCAGCAGCTGCTGTTTATTTTTTGAGTTTCTTTCCTAAGGGTTGTTCTCTGCAGTGCTGAAACAACTCTGAAAGAGGCTTTTCCAGTGCTACAAGTATATCTATTTTTGAATATTCACTAGGAGATTAAGGCAGAAGAAAGCTGTGCCTAGGGCACATGCTCAGGAGGTTTGGAGAAACATCCAGGGATGCAGCTGGCCATTTCTGATAAAAGGAACTCCTTCTTGCAATGTCTTTTCCAACTTCATTCCACAAATCCTAAAACTAAAGAGCACCCCCTCCCACCACCCCAGGTCATTTCTCATTCCTCTAATGTGTGTAAATGTCAGAGGTTGTGTGGCTCCAACACGTTTGTCTGAGTCCATCCATCACCTGGTTGCAGACCTGACAGCCCCACACCTGCCTCTGCTGCCACTGCTGCCAGGGCAGCTTTGTGCCAGCCAGAGGCAGCTGTGTGCACCAGGAGGGCTTTCCCCCATTGCCCCCATCACCCACTCCTTCCACTACAGCTCCAACCCACGAAGCAGTTTCTCTGCTGCACTGTCCCCTCTCCACCCCATTTCCTCTTTGCATTTTTCCAGAAGCATCGCCAAGGTAACTGGGCATCTCGCAGCACAGCAATGAGTGACCTCTTCCCTGACTGCTGGCACAGGCAGCTCCACCTCAGCATAGCCCTGACAACACGCTGGGAGCACCAGCAATGTCAGGGAGCAGAGAGGGCTGATCTCTCCTCCTAGACACGCTGCCTCCTCAGCCCGGCTTCTTCCCATGCAGCAGGCAGTCCCAGGGTCAAGCTTCTCCTCAAAAGCCACCGTTTGAACCCAGGAACAATGTGCTTTTCCAGAAAATACACAGCAAAGAATGGGGCAGGGCAGGGGGAAAAAAACCCTGCTTCCCACTGGCCTCCCCTGGATGGGTTCCTACACAGAACAGAGCTTTGCATCTTAATTGCTGCTTTGGAATAAGTTGTCCCTGGTACCAGGGGCACATCCTGCACATGCCACAAAGCCGCAGCTGAGATGCTTCAGGAGGGTACCAGAGAGCAGTGACAGCAGCTCAGGCAGGCTGGAGTGGGCAGCAAGGGAATAAAATACAGAGGTATGTTAGCCAGGGGAAAAAGAAATCCACCCTGCAGAGCCCAGACTGGGACCAATCCAGGCCAAGCAGGGAGTAATCTCAGACCAAATATAGCCTGTGCTGCAGATCAGGGCTCACAGCAGTGCTGGGCTGCACTTGGCTGGGGGTGGCTACAAAGTTCATCACACATGGGTGCCTCCAGCCTGGCTCCTAGCACCTTCTGCTGATGCCTTCTCCCCCATCCAGGAGGGACACACGAGTGGTGAGGCTGCTGCAGCCTCCTCTTTCCACACCCCACAATGCCTCACAAGCACTACTGTGTTTTTTATTACTGAAAACATCTGCAACTAAATAACAAGCCCACAAATAAAAGGGAAAGAAAAATGAGGCGAGCTGTTAGTTTAGGCAAAGAAGATGTCCTGTTTAAAATGGGGGGAGAGAACCAGCATTTAAGACAAATGCACAAATAATTTTCAGCTCTAGATTAGCTTCACACAGAAAAGGATCTGTATGGTTGTAGTAGCAGCAAGACCCACGGTAGGGTCCCTCGCTCTTCCCTGCTACTGCCTAACAAAGGAGGGGAGCAGAAAGGCAGGGGCAAGGGAAGAGCACCCACACACTGCAGTAAGGCAGGGCTCATTTCAGAACATGTTAGCTACCAGCACCAGAAATTAAAACACTGTCCCGAGTCTGTAGAGGCCAGCAGCACCCACCACCCCCATACCAGCTCCAGGAGGGGTGGGCAGGGCAGGGGCAGCCCCACAAACCCAGGCAGGTGCTTACAGAGCTGCAGGGACACTAGTGGACACTTGCACTCACTACCAGTTATTCCTGTTTCAGACAGGCACTGATGCACAGCTCATTCAATTCCTGCTGAGGAAAGAATGGGCTTTTTTCTAGTTTAAGCTTTCTGGGGTGGTGCAGGCTCACCATCCCACTCCCAGAAGAGCCCAGCTGTAGCTTTTTCCATAGGAAGGTGCTACTGGTCCCAGCGTGACCACTCGCACACAAAGCCTCATTGAGGATGAGTTACTTGGAATTTATGCCAGAAGACACAGGAGCAAACTCAGGCTCTCCATAAAGTAGGCTCTCCATAAAGCAATGAAACACTCAATAGGATCTTTCAGCTGCTCATGGACTGGGAAATGTTAGTAGCACCTGCGGCAAGGGCTGTGCAGACCCAGTGGCCCTTCAGGCAGGGACGGGCTGGCAGCTGAGCTCTCCCGTGCCAGGATCTGACCCTGCTTCCACGGCTGCAGCCAGGACAGGCTCAAATTCAAGTGGGAAATTGTTATGTTCCTCACTCACCTTTCAGGAAAATCAGTGGTACTGAAGTCTCAGTGGCTAAAACCAGTCTGAGGCACAGAAAAAGGAAGGAGTATCTCCCTTTCTAGCAATTATCATGGAGGGGAAAAAAAGTCCACTATATTTCAATGAACAGTATATTTAAAACTGGTACATTATCAGAAAAGGGACTTCTGTATGTGGATGATAAAGCAGGATGTATTCAAATTTCAGCAACAAAACAGGCATCCCTTTTGAAGGACTTATCGGCGCGGAGCACACACCGGGCTCGCGGCAGGAGCACATTCCTGGTTAAAAACCACCCTGCTCTGCCCAACCCAGACCCTGCAGAACTACAGCTGAAAGATGTCCTTGCCTACACCATGATGTCTCGACAAGTCCAAGGCACAAAAGAGCCAATACTTTGTTTGAGGAGACTATTCAGAGAGCAATATCCATACCCAGGGCTAGGTCAGTTAGGGCTGCAGGCGTGTTCAGTGCTGGCTATGGTGACCACTGGGTTGTCAGAATGCAAGTTAAATATGGCCATGCAGGTGTCCATAAACACAAGAGGCATTTATACACAGTCTGCACACCAAACTTGATTGTTTTCCTTGAAGAAGCCTCATTTTTCTCCCTTCTAGCCCACACCAAAGGGATGTAACAGGAAAGGTTACATGAGGAGACAGTGGAGAGATGCTCGGGAGAGGGGAACCGAGGGGCACACCAATTAAACCACAATTGCTGTGGATGCACAGGAGGGGAAATGGGAGACTGGAGTCTCTGTAATCATCGTGCACTTAGTCCCCCAATTCTAGCAGCTAATGACAACTTCCAGCCAAAAATCACGGAGCTACCCAGTCATTAAGCAAATGTTATAACCCTAGAGAAGGAAAGGCGCTGTGTAACTGGAGGCAGAGCTCAGTTACGGGTCAGTAACAGAGGAGTGTCCCCAGGCACTTGTCAGCTAAAGCAACTCCATGGCATTCGGAGTTTTTTTAATCTCCACAGAGAACAAAGTCTGTGCAACTAATGCTCCCGAACATCAGGATTTTATGAGCCTCTGCCTTACAGCTCCATAATAAAACAGCCTCAGCAGGAGATCCCATTAAACTGACCAGGCACCCAACAAGAACCAAAGCAGGCTTCCAAAGCTGTTTACTCACCACCCCCAGTATGAGGCCCAATGAGCTCTGTCTGTCTGCAGGTGCCTCTGCCTAGAGAAGAAGTCCTGGCAATCACAAGGAGAAATTCTGGCACTGGGAAGCACCAGAGATTCATTCTTCCCAAACAGTTGGCTCTTTTAAATTAATGACAAGGCCATGACACACAGACAGCCCAGGAGAGCCATAATCCCACTGGCATCACAGAGTTTGGAATGGCAGCACCCTCGACCCAAGTGGTTAAGCCATCAACTGCCTGGAGAAGAGTCTTCCAATCCCAGCAAGCTCCAACTAGGAGCAGAAAATCATTAATTCAGAGTGTGAGAAAGGCTTTGTGAGGAATGCAGCAGGGACAGACAAGCCCTTCAGCGGTACAGTCTGATATGTAAAACTGTCATCAGGGTAACGTATTTCTGATTATGCAAAACATCACTACAAGGAACAAGTATAAGGATAAAGCCTTTAGTTCCCATACTATACCCCTGCCCAGATTTTAATTCCCCAAGGCCAAATGCCCAAGCTGGCTCTTTGAAGCCATCCTTCACGTTAGCCAAGTCAGAAGCTCTGTAGACAGCCCTGCACCTTCCAAGCATTGGGACCCGAGTAACCCGAAGCTCTACAAAGTCAACTACTATTCCTTCTGAAGGCACATCAACTCACTCATTTTGTCATACTTTCCACACTGGTTTCTAGAGCAGGAATTGAAGCACTTTATGATTTGACAAAACAAGGTCCAGATCACCTTGGGGAAGTTACCCTAAATGACATTCAGTTCAGAGAAAAACAGAGGGGTTTGAAGAGTACTTGAAGACACAGCTGCTTTTTAGTAATCAAATGACTGCCTCCATCTCCAAGGTACTTCTAGTTAACAGACCTGTGAGTAATACAAAGATGGACTGCACAAGTCAGGAGAGGATTGCTAATACAGCTGCAGACAACAGCAAACAAAGCAGGAAGGCAGAGGCCAAGGCAAAAAGTACTGATGAAGTTACTTGGAGCTTCCCAAAAAAGAGGCTGCAGGCATTACCTTTTTGAGCTTCAATCACACAGGCATAGCCCTAAGTCCATTCATTAATTTAAGCAGCACCAAAAATCTTAATAGGCTGCATAGGTATTTTTGAGGTAGATGTGAGATATAAGTCAAGCAATAAAGCAGGACCATGGACTACTGGATTCTATTCAGCCCTCACAGGGATCTTCTCCTAGCTAGATTAATCTCTAGATTAAGTCTCCTAGAAGATCAATCTTCTCCTCCTAGCTTTGGTACCTTCCCCTCCTTCACCCACCCATGCAGAGACTCACAAGACAAGCTATCATCAATGGCATCTACCACTGCACCTCCTGCCTACTCAAGCAATACAAGCTGCTCCTACTTGGAAGCGTAATAATGAACTCCCCGAGGGCTTTGTTTTCATTTTGAAGCAGCAGTTCGTCCTCTCTCGCCCCCAAACACCCAGCTCCGTAACTTAAACCAAGATGTTAGTCAAGAAACAGCACTGCTACACAGCGTAAGAAAAACTGTAGTCAAGGCTAAGTTGTTAACAGAAGAAAAATTCCACCCCCCCCAACAGCTGAGAGAAGCCTGTTTATAAATCTATTTGAACCTCTCCTCTCCAGCATCTCACCAGGAGCTGTTCCTCTAGGCCTTACCAAGAGCCACTACTGTGCTCTGCCCACCTCCCCTTTCTAAATCATAAATCCACTTTTGCAGGTTTCCAACACTTCTCTCCCCAGCTTCTCATTGCAGTAAAGCTCCAGTCACCACATGTGAGTTTCTTTCCTTTCCAGAATATTAAGACCTGCCAATAGTTGGCAGCAGCAAAATTAAATAAGAACTAATCACCACACTGGGCTTTTCAGTCAATAAAGCTGGATTATTTCTTCAACTATAACCTGTTCAATTTAGGACAGAAGTGTGGATTTGTAGCCCCCAGCCAGCAAAGGAATAGCCAACACCAGTGCTGAGAGAAGAAAAGTAAAAAATCCCTCATGTACATATGCAGCCCAGTCCCACTTGGTCTTGTTGAGGCAAAACCATTAAAGCTACATTAAACTGACTATTCCAGATTTCCTGCTCACAGACTCACACTTGCACATACAAAATTAGAGTTCTTCTGACCTAGTTTCTCCTTCCTAGTAGTCAAAAGAAAAAGCAGCCATTCTGTACCCTCTCCACAAATAGGAAACATGAGAGCTCCAGGCCAGTAACATACAGACCTGGAAATAAGGCTTTTTTCAAACCAAAATGATGCATTTGTACCACTGCAGAAGGTGGGTCCCACATCCCAAGATGCAGTAGCAATACCAGGAGAGGACAACAGTGACATCTAAAGCTAATCTTCCCCCAACACTGCACATTGGAGCAGCCCAGTCCAAAGAAAAGCTATCCACAAGCTACACACATTCATCAAGGCAAAAAGGGTCCAAGCCTACTCCCCATTCCTTCAAAAGCATCGCTAGCAACACGGTGACTCCAGCTCATCCTGATGTCATTCAAGGAAGGGACAATGAGTCTTGACTTAAAGCTAATGAAGATCAACATCTGGCCTCCATGAGTCTTGCCACGGTAAGAAAATGCTGAGAAATTCAATAACCCTTAAGACAACACAATTGTACTTATCCTTCATTTGAAGTTATTCTCCCTCCAAATCAGACAACCCTCTCTCTCATTTTTAAAGCTCAACAGCACATTCCATAGATCTCCAGGACAGACTCCATGCATTGTTTGCAGTTGTATGACAAGCCCTCCTTCCAGTTCACAGACTGTTCATCTAGAAGAGTCAGAAGTCAATCAGTCCAGAAGCATCAGCAAAAGCACTACTGCCAAGTGAACCCCGAGGTTTTCAATGGCATGTTAGATGAATGCAGCCTCAGCACAATCAGCCACTTCAACATATGCCTAATTCAAGCACACAACTTCAACGGGACGCTATATAAAAGGCTTGGCTAAGCTCAGTGTCTCTAAAAAGCTGCAGTGCCAATTATAAATCATATCTATAGTCCCCAGAAGATCTAAAGTCACTACCAGCATTGTACCACGCTTCTTCGGATGCAGACATCAATTAGAGCACAGCAGCTGGACGCTCTGCTCACTGGAAGTCACTTATCTGCCGTTTCCGACCAATAAGATATTATTCCTAAATGTTTAGATCTCATCCCTCTGAGAAAAAAAGAGTTTCAACCTTGGCCAGCAAATGCTTGTGTCAAGATGAAATTGTTACCCTACTACTAAATGCTGTCAAAGGTTTATGGGGTCTTGGAGGAGCTGGTTTAATTACTTACCAAGGCAGCTGTTTCAGGAACTATGGCCTCTTAACATCCCACTCCTAGAGACACCCTGTGTAAAGCAGGGCTGCTGCCAAGCTCGTGCCAAAAGCAGAGGGAACCCTCTCACACACAGGCAAACACTCAGCCTCCAACAGCAGGTCACGCTTGTGGCTTTGCCTGTGGATGTCTGTAGGGGTGACAGCTCAGAAGCCAGGCTGCACCTTTCCGAGTTGCTGCAGACTGGACATCCTGGCTTCTATAGTCCTCACAGGAGGCTGCTGGGGTCAGTCATCTGGGATTGCCTTTGACAATAAGTGACAGCCTTGCTCCCACCTTGCAGCCAGAGTTGTGGCCAGAGGGATGCCTTTAAAATGGGAGAACATCTCACTCCCAGATGCATTTTGGAGCAAAAAAAAAGAAAGCAATCTTAAAACCCTCTCCTTTTCAAAACTAAGATGGTTTTGTACCTCTATGCCTGTTTTTAAGTTATGCTTTCTGAGCTGACCAGAAAAGTTATCAGGGATTAAAGCATTGTGTCATTGTGACTCCAACAACCCAAAGACTACAGCCCTCAACAGCAGGGATCTGTGCAACAACCAACACACAGGCCGGGCATGTAGGCAGCATTCTAGGCAGCCTCAGAGCCCAGGGAGAGCTGAGAAGGCATCTGGGCCAGAGCTGTGACCATTCCTGTTCACCTAGCAGCAGATGAACATTACAGCCAAAGGCACTGCACTTGGGAGGGCTTGGTCTCATGGAGCTGCTGAAAACCCTGCACACCACCTGAACAGAGGAGTTACAGGCGGGCCTTGAGAGAGACAACTCTGGTGGAGAGTCTTCCCCATCAGAAATCCTTACATCCGAGTTTAAAGCAGCTGCCATTACTTTTTAATATTTTCTTCTCCCTGTATATGTGTCTGGAGAAACACCACCTCCCTACTGGATTCAGTCAAGTTTCTCACATCAGCCCAATTTTCACAGATCATCTGGAGATGGAGTTATCTCTGGTTTGGTGCTTTTTGAAGAGAGTTTACCCACAGCCTGTCACTTGTCATCAGCTCCTCATGCTTGGCTCTGCAAGGGCTGGTTAGCAGGAGAGGATCAGAAAACTGTCCAGCAGCAAAAGTTTCAAAAAAGTACAATGTGGGGACCAAATCACTTCAAATTATTGAGCAGAACTCTGCGAGAGAGGCTGTAAAAAACCCAAAATCCACAACTATACCAACAATCTACCAAAACTATGTACTATAAAACTCATTTTTACATTGAATTGTCTTGACAAAGCTGCAAAATTATTAAAAAAAAAATCAAAAACATGTTAATTTGCACGTTTCTTATCTAGAAATATCTTTCTCGCCCAACAGTTAACAAGCTGTGGGGAAGGGGAGGAAGGTTTCTCACCTTTTTTCCTTCATTTCACAGACTGTCGCCAGTAATGCCAGACCCAGCAGGGAATCTGAAGGTTTCGTCTTGACAGACACTCAAACCGGGTGGAAAACAAGGTCCCACAGCAAAAAGCAAGCTCCTGCCTGATGCATGCCAAAAAACCAGCCTGGAAGTCAGGGACAATCCACAGTTGCTGAAATGATCCGCAAGAATTTTTTGCCAGGGCGTAAAATATTTCCCATAGCAAGACTTTTGTATTTCTTGGTGGCTTCTTACACTGTGAAACACTCCCGTAAACTCAGGGAGATGCTTTTTATTTCAAATCCCAACACCCTGAATGACTAAACACGGAGGGGGAGACACAAGAATTATTTAATTTAGATCTTTTGATATATGCATTACAATAGCACTTTGGATAAGACAAAGCAGGGGGACCTTTCTCACACAGACATCCCAGGAAAATGAACAGGTTTTGCTTCGCAAGTCACCGCGATGTCCCGTAAATCCAACCACCACCTTTTGTTTTCCAGAATCAGCTGTGTTCCCTGTCAAATTACAGCCCCATGACACCTCCCTGCCTTGGGAGCTCTCTGCTGGCTCTGGTCCCTGGAGCCAGCCATGACATTATCTGGCTCTTTGCAGAGCTCCAGGGTTTTTTATTAGCTCACATGAGCAGGCTGGAAACGTTAACACAACACGAGCACAGCGGCTAAGCAAGCCCTGTAGGACCATGGGGGACTGGCACGCTGAAGGCCAGTAAAAACAGGAAAATAAAGCAGGTAGGAAAGTCCGAAGTATTTGGATTTTCAACTGAGAAATCCCACCAAGCAGCATTCCAAGCCCTCCTGCAGGTACAGGGTACCCCAGGAGCCCAGCATCTGCCAACCACCCATCTCACCCCTGCCCACAATCCTTCCCCATACTCAGGAATGGGGTCAGCTCTTCAGGTTCACCTTATCCAGCCCAAGGGAGACACTGCGCATCCCCACATGGGATTTGGCCTGCAGTCATAAACTCTGAGATTAATCATGTGGGTGTAGGGATGTGAAAAGGGGATGGGAAACATTTGTAACTGCTTCTAAATTAATTGCCGTTATTTGATTTGTTAAACTCTCTAGGGCTAGATTTTATTTTAGAAAACTATGAACATATCAGATTAATCAACTTAAAATAAATGGGCTTGATTTATTTATTTCTGCTGTATCTACTCCTCTTTAAGCTTGGCAAGTCACTGCATTCTTTCCATCCTGTGAAAGAAAAAGAGCAGGGGCTTTGCTTTATTATTATTTTAAAGCAACCTCTACAAAGCTTAGCAGTTCCATGAGTTTAAATCATGGCAGAGGCATGTTGTGAAGGAGGACAAGTGCAAGGCTGGAGCTGGTTTCCATATGTTGCAGATGCTGGCTTTGCACTGGGAGCCCACCAGCAGAGTCACACCACACAGCCCAAGGAAATCAGATCTATTCACCAATACTTTACACATCCAGAGAGTTGAAAAAGACACCCTACCAGATTTCAATAGGGGCCATCCCAGTGGGAGATACCCAGTCCAGCCACACTTCTTGCAGAAAGTCATGCCGGAGAGGGAGAAGTTTAATCTCCTCTAGCCAGATTGTGCTGTTTCTGAATCCTCTGGAAGTTGGGTCAGCATCCTTCCCCCCTCCTAATCCCCTGCCCTCAGCTTTAGCAATGCAGCAATGCCTCTGCCAGCAAACTAAAAAGAAAAGCCCTCACATATATTATGCTGAAGAATATTAATCTTGTGTTCCACAGAATATTAAGTGGATTACATCTGCAGCCTCCAAGAAGAAAAACGCTGATTTCCATGTATCTTGTGCTATTATTCACCCCTATTAGTTTTTCTACCAGCCTGACGTTAGTCATGATAATTTCCTGTTAATCAGTGCAGAGCTCAACTGGCTCAACAGACCAAGCAACGAGAGCAACAGTGTGACCTCTCTGTGGGCACAACGAAGATGAGACCACTGCGGCACTGTTGATTCACAAGACAACATTCAAGGTGAAAAACAAAGCCGTCTTCCTTTTTTGGGGGGGATGACTTCATGGTGTGATAGCCACTGAACTTCAACGTATCTTGGTAAAGGTAACAGAATAGCACCGACCATTCAAAAGAAAATTGCTGCCATCATTTGAAACTTGCCCTTAATTGAGATGTAGCAAACATGAAGAGATGGACATTTCTGGCCTGGAAACGTGGGGGGGGGGGGGGGGGGGGACGACTGAAGAAAAACTTGAGGTTCCGGTTCTCAAACCGATGGGCACTGCAGCCACCACCAGCACCTTTCCTCAACTACCCCCTCCAGCTCAGGGAACCCAGCCCTCCACTGGGTAACCAATCAAACCATTGCAAAGTGCCACCAGCTGACTTCACTAGAGTTTTACACTTTCTTTGCAGAGGTGTTAATGACTCTAAAAAAGCACAAGGCTTGAATAAGCAGCTTTAATACCATTTTAATGCTTACGATTAGGAGAAACTGAGAGAGCCTGCAAGGGCCAGACTCTCAGAGGGCGGCACATCCATTGAAGCTGCTGCTCATGTGAGAGGAGTGTAAATTACTCAGCATGGAGTAAGCAAGATCAAAGCCACTCCAAAAGGATTCAACCCACTGACAGTGATGCAAACTCAGCCCAAGCTTTTCTGAATATTTCACAAGCAGGCTGATGAGTTTAAAAGGCCAAAAGGGGTGTTTTGATGATGCGGCACAAAGTAAGGAAGGAAACAAAATCTCAGGACATAGGTTTCTCTCTAGACACATTACACGACCAAGAACTCAGCTCCAGCCTGATACACGGAGACATTCATAGTTTCTATTGGCATCTCGCTGGTCTGTGTGGGGAAGAGGCACACAGCTTTTCAGCTGTAATTTCCAGGCTCCCTCCCCTTTTTACAGGTCCTAGAATAATTTCAATTCTACACAATAAACATCAGAACAGATAAAAACATCCTTATCAGACGAAGTAAATTACAGCTTCCCACGTGGGCAAGACAGAGAGCTAATGGCTAGAAAAGCAGATAAGGGTGCTCACAACCAGGAATTAAATCCACATGTTCCAGGAACAACACACCATCTCAGAAAGTAAAATAAACAATACAATGAACTTTGCCAGGCCACCCCAAATCCTCAGGGAGCATCGCCTCACCCCACCTAGCAGACCCAGCTGGCCCATCACCATCTCTGCTGGTCGGAAGGGAGGGCAGCTGCTGAAGTTTTATTATAAGCCAACTGCAGTGCGTGCCCAGCTGATCTCCAGTCCACCTCACAGCCCCAGGCTACAGCAAGGAAGATAAATTACTGCAAAATCAAGAGTCTTTTGCAATTCTTCCCTCCTCTGAAGACCTGATGTATTGAAAAGGAATAATTCACTACGCAGGGACGCCTTTTCAGCTACCAGTTTCCCCAGACTCAAAGTGCTCTAAAGTCAGGATGGACTTTTTTTTCGGGGTAACACCAACTACCATGATACTACAATCCCTTCAGCATCTATCCCTAGGCCCAAACAAACTCCAGTGTTTCATCTCATCCCTGCCAGAGATCCAGATTGTTCAGTAATATCTAAACTCATGGCAAGCTGCTGGCAGCACAGTTGCACCTTGGGTTCTCCGTATCACTTAGTCTAAACCAAAGACACAGGACATGATCCTCACCACTGAGTCTTCCCGAGAGCTCTAACCTAGTGGGTATTATCTCTCCATCTGATTCATCTCCTGAAAATTGACGCCTGCAAGTTATTTCCCTTCCCTCATGTCCCAAACATCACTGTGTTGGCAAGTGTACAAGAAAAGCATTTATCCAAAGGAATTTGCTCATCAAGCCTTGCAGACACTAAACCCACAGGTTATCTAATCTTAGGAGAGCATAGTTTAATGGCTACAGCACAGGATGAGAGGCCAAAGGGTTTGACTTCTACTCTCAGCTCTGCCAGAGCTGCATAGCTTGTGAGAGAATCTAGAGAAGATGCTCGACCCCTCCTCACCTTGATTTCCCCTGCTATGAGGCTCTCCTAGAGCTCCTTTCCTCACAGGGGATCTTATCTACAAAGTCCTCATTAGCATGTGAAAAGAGTTACCAATCTCCGGATGTGTATGTAAAGCAAATTCTGAAGAAGTGGAGAAGCAGCACTGGCCAGGGAGCCTGGAGACACATCCTCTTCAGTGCTCAGCAGACCCAGCACATTGCACTCCACATCTGTGCTTAGAGAAACATTTGAATCCTTTCCCTCTACTGGGAAGGGAAACCCCAGCAATTTCCTTTTTCGTGAGAAAACTCAGAGGAAAGATTAAATTCCATGTCTCTATAAGTCAAGGAAATCATGTGAGATTCTTCCAATGAAGTACTGAGAGACTCCCACCACCTCTAGTCGGTCACCTGCAGAACTACCTCACAGGCAACCCTGACACAGACCAGGTTATCCTCTCAAGTATAACCCTTGCTCTGGATGCCAAGGAGTGGCAGAACTAGACTGATCAGAAGAAAAACTAGAAGTCTGCTCTCACTGTCCAGCAAAATCTGGATGAGGAGGTGAGGGAAATCCAGACCCAGCATGGATGTGCCCACAGGTAAGACTAGAGCCCCACTCCCAGGGTCTTGCTTACAGCACAACTCCTGCAGGGCTTTTCTGGTGTTAAACAGAAACTCCCAGATAGAAAACAACTGAATATCAACAAGTAAGCTCATATTTCAGCTCTGTTGGGGAGGATGTAGAATTACCCCATTGGGCCTGCTCCCATTTTTCCCAGTTGCCTCAGTTAACCTTGAAGGCAGATCACATCAACCACACCAGTGCCAGCAACCAGCTGGGACTGCTCCAATCCAGCGAGACCTTTGCCCCTAAGATACATCCACAAACTTCCTGCTTCCTCCCAAGTGGCAAAAGACAATGCAGTGTCCACCCTGGTCAAGCCACATGGAACAGAAAGGTCTCAGAGCAGCAGCTGGCTCAAGAACTTGAATAAAAAAGGTTCACTCTTTTTAAGCAAAAAATATCCTATTGTTCCATAACTAATAGAAAGCAGAAGAGGTTTTATGGACTTATTGAGAAACGAGGGTGAGCATTAGAAAGCACATTTCGGTACATCATGATCACAAGGTGAGCTGCTTTCATAATACTGACAAAGAACATGAATGCTGATATCACAAGGCAGTTATGAAACTTGGGTTTTAAATGCTGAATAACAATAACAGAGTAATTAAGTCTCATAAGTGATTTTTTTTTTCCTTCCTTTTTTCTCCTTAACTGCTAAGGCTGGTTTTCCAGAGGTTGGTAGATGCTGCAATGTTCAACTCTGGTATGACTGTCCTCTCTGAGGAGGTGCACACGTGATGGATGCCCTCTGCTCCCACCTCCTCACAGCGCCAGGGATCCATCCCACCCCACAGCCTCACCACCAGTCACATGCCTTTTTCAGAACTACCCCAGCGGAGGCTTCAAGCTCACAGCAAGTGAAAGGCTGTGACCCTGTGAGGAGCAGAATGAGGGAATAAACCTGAATAACTGCATTCTGTGAGTTAAATGCTGAACCCCCAACAAGCTTCTCAGTCTTCCTCCCTGATGATCAGGTTTTTGACACAAGCACACGCTCTTGCAAATTGCTCCGATGTGACCAGGACACACCACCTCCCCTACAAGACACATAATATAGAGCAGCAAAATGTCATGAAAATCAAGGGCAAATGAGCACAGAAGACAGTCCCTCCCCCTAACACCACTTCTATTTTTAGGCAGCCGTATTAGCTCGGAGCAGTTTTACTCGTTTCTGGTAATGAGCAGAGCTTTTGCATCTTCTCTCGAGGACGTTTCCTCCGTGCAGGCACTTTGCTTTACACCACAGCACGGAAGAGGTCACGTCAACTGGCGCAAGCAAACCCACGATTTGTTGTGAAAGGGCCTTGGGAAAGCAACTTCAGCTTTGAACTTACGTCCCTTCTCCCCTGTCAACCACACTGCTCCGTTTTTTAAGCGGTATAGCCCGTCCACCTACAAGGCATCCCTCCCTTTCAGTCACATGATAAAGCCTTTGCCTATTCAAACCTGTAATGCTTTCACTTCACCCGACCCAGGTGGGATCCAGCTGCTCAGTGAAAACCAACAGCTCTGGTTTGCTTTATCAAAGAGGAAAACCCTTCCCTACTGTGGGTCCCCTGCGGTGCTGAAGCTGACAAGGATGGCCAGAGGCATGATGAGAGCCACCAAGGGCTGCCACAGTGGCAGGACCACTGGGCTAAAGTGGGAACTGGCTAAAGAATAGGATGATAATTATCAAACAAGCAAAGACAAAATGAAGATGTGTACAAGATCTGTGTCCCAGTGTGCTGGCAGTTTCTTTTCAGGAAGTGATGTTCCTCTGACCCTCAGAGAGCTATTCCTAACCACACACCAATTTTCTGCAATGCAACCACTCGTGCATTCAACATCATTTAGTTGCTTCAGACTGCCTTGACAGGAATATCTGTCCTTCAGGTCCATCCCCTCTCATCTCCTCAAGCCTCAACCCTCCTCCACAGCCCTTCACCACCACCCTCCTGTCTCCTCATGCCCACACTGGTGCTACAGAAGGCAGTGGGATATGTCAGTCCTGTCATATGTCAGGACTGCCAACAGGCAAAGTCCAGAGGGCAAGAGACACCTTGGAACAGGTGGCAGAGGTGAGAGACAGTAGAGGTAAGCAGCTTCTCACCCAGAAAATAAAAGTGTGGCAGAACCAGCCTGGGGGTCTCTGGTTGTTGTGATACATCACTTGTGGAAGAGGGAAGGCAAGGCCTCACAAATTTATCACTTTTTTTTCCTCCTGAATTTTCAATAAACTACTTGAAGTTATTTGCATTTGGGATTACGAACTTTCAGGAAGGCCTTTTTCCATGCTTCTCTACAATTATGAGATCTAGGGAAAAATACTCCTCTCTCAAGCTAATTTCTTGTGTCAGCACTTCAGAGGATTTCATGACCACAGACAAAACCATCAGGCTTTGGACAAGTGAGAAAGCCTTCCCCACGAGCAAGGTGCCCCTCTGCTACATGAAAGGGCACCAAGCCCCAGGCTGAGCCCAGGAGCCAGTCACTTCTTGGTGAGCTCCTGCCCCTGGTCACAAGCACCTTCACACCGGCTCTCACTTTCTTCTGTGGATTGTGAAATCTCATTTATTGAGGAAAAGCACCAGTTCAGTAAGAGGAAGCATTTAAGACAGGTAGTAGATGATTAACAAGTGAGTCCTCAAGTGAATTGCTGCAGGAGCACCACTGTTTCATTAAGGCCATAAAAAACTTCTCGTCCTGCACCCAGTTGGCAGAGGAGCTCATGGAGGGGCAGTGCCTGGCAAACCCCTGCCACAGGGGCTGACACAGCCACAGACTACAGCTCTTCACCTCCCTCCCCCAGGCCCCAGACTCCTAACTGTAAGATTCCAGCCCAGGGCTCCTTATCATTAGTACCCCAGGGACCTTCCCACAGAGGATCCTGTTCCTACCTTCCTGCTCTGCCATCAGCCAGGCTGCCCTGAAGACCTCCCTCCCCATGCTGAGGCCACAACCTTTGCAGAGGCAGCCATGGTTTTCCATGCCCACTGCACAGCTGAGCACCCACCCACCACCCTCCCGCCAGCAGGCACTTGCCCTCCAGCCAGCTGAGCCATCTGGCAGGAAGGAGAGCTATCAGGGTCCCCACCTTTGGGCAACATCACGTCAAGGCAGCAGGCTGGGGACGAGAGGTACAGAGTGTTGTGTGGCTCTTTTAGACCAAGGCCAAAGAAGAAGTAGCATTTTTGCTCAGAGCCTGTGCCTTTTCATGATGGAGTCCCCCGGGGACAAGTAAAGGTGCTTCAGTGCTCTTAAGTATCAGTTGCTTTTAGGCAACAATACCCTGAACACTCTTCTTCACCCTGGCTTTTACAGAACACCGTGAAGAAGTTACAGGGATTTGGCACTTTCTCCTTACCAGGTCATCATTAACAAGTGACTCATAATATATTGCAAGCATGAGTCATCTTGGCAGAGGTCACAATCCTAAGTGACAACTACTCTTCAATTATTTCCCTCAAGTTGAATTAAAGGTATATTGTTATTTTAATTTTACATCTGTTCCATCCCATCTTTCCTTCCACTGTCTCCAGAGCAACCTGGGATTTCAGCTCATGGTCCAAACCAGCTCTTCCACCATGGTGTAGTTAGAGGTAGTCACAAAACGCGGGCATGCCAGTGGGAGGTATTCTGGATGGGCTTCCAGTTATGGCATCTAATAGCTAATGGAACTCCCCATCCATCCCTCCTCCCACTGCTGTTCCACAGGGACAATGAGTTGCCGTCCCCCTGCCATGTTCCTGCCCTGTTCAGTTGCTTTATTGTAGCAATTGCTCAAGCATCCAGGGCTTGCCCAGAGCTCAAACATAACCACCTTCAGGCTGACACATCACATCACTGCCTCCACGACAAGGGGCAAAGCTCAACAAGCAAAATCACTCTGAACTATGCCCAGCATCACATGAATATTGAAGAAACATTACAAGCCACGAACAGGGCTGGTATAAAGAGGGGCATTTTCCATTTTCCAGCCAAGCAGCCCCACATTTCAACAGGACTTCAGCTTCTCCTCTCCACTCCTGTTCCCTTCTCTCACCCCACACACAACACCAAGCTCATCATACCCATCACAGCTCCCCAACCAACGAACCAGAACAGACAGAATCCTTGCCAGGGCAGGGCACAGTCACTGCAGGACACTTGGCTCAGGGAACACGGTTCTGCCCATTAGAAAACACAGCCATTACCAGGCTGGTCACCAGTGGAGCACTCTGTTTACATTTATAGCAGTCAAACACAGTCACACTGGCTGCAAGGATCACTTTGGAGAGCATTTGTAAACTGCTCTCACTACTGGAATCCCATTTAGCTATTACAGCCTCTTCAGCCACACTAACACACCGATCCCCACAGAATAGCAATGGGAAGAGCAGAGTCATCACACTATTTACTGAAGCTAATCAATACATAAAGGCTGAAGATTTATTGCACTGAAGACAGCCTGTCTGCATGGCCAGAAAACGCATTTAAAGTCCTTTTCATTTTATTGCTTTGGCCTCTGGTTCTTCTCCAAGAACAGCTTCCTGGCACACTCATCTTTCTTCCCTCCCAAAATGGTGGCATCTGCAGGCACACTGGAGAAGCCCCCTCACTCCAAACACCAACTCTGAGTATTCAGTGGGAGGGTAAAACACAAAACCCACAAGTTTAAGGGCACTACCCCTTCCCTTCCAGCCACACTTCATGTGCAGTAACAGGTCCATGGCTATTTTGGCATCTCCCATCAAAGTGAGTAGCTTGGAGAATTCTGGTTTTGAAGGAGGTCTATGTGCCAGGGACAGGCACACAGGCTGTGCCATTCATAGCTACACCATGCTGTCCTACTCCAGAGGGAACAGTTTGGTCCATGCTTATTTTTGTATACATTTATATTTGTATATATATATTATATATATGTAAATAAAAGAACTTTGTAAGTGCCCCACAAAGCCCACAGCAATATCTGACTTGCTTTGTTTTAGGGGTGACCACCCACAGTACTGAGATACCCCATGAGCATCATGATGAATGAGCCACAACTGGGGAGGTTCACTGAGCTGCACCATCAAAGCTCATTCTGTGATTTCATCTTGGCTCATGTTTTGGGGAGCAGAAGCAGTTAGGCAACAGCCATCAGGCTTAGTGCTCCTGGAGCACCAACATGAATTAGAATAATGAACAGCTACCAGGTAAACACATTTTTTTTGGTCACTGTATCAGCTATATGGCCCTCAGTGTAAAAGAATCATAGAACGGTTTGGGCTGGAAGGGACCTTAAAGTTCATCCCCTACCATGGGCAGGAATGCTACCCATTAGACCAGGTTGCTCAAAACCCTATCCAGGTTGGCCCTGAACACTTCCAGAGATGGGTCATCCACCATTTCTCTGGGCAATCTGCTCCAGTGCCTCACCACCCTCTTAACACATCTAAGAAAGATGGTAGTGAGAGAGATCTGTACCTTCACGTTTGCCAGTTTATCTCAAAATCACACTAAGCTTTTATGCTTGTGTATGAAAGAGAAAGGAAGTGGCAAATATATTCTGATTTACAGAGAGATTTCTATTGTTGCCTGGACATCAAACAGCAAACAATTAGTCCTGCGAGGATCTGACCCACAAATTATGAAAATAAATGCCTCTGAAGCTTTGATCTCTTGTATTTCTATAGCATGCTACAGAGGTTATTAGACACATTTTATTAGATTCAAGCTGTGCGATCTTTTCCTCAGCAAAGGCTCTACCACCTCCAATGCATCCTACAGCCACCATCCAGCAGATTAAGGGCATGGTCCCAAAGAGTCACTTCTGTCATGCACTAAACACATGACTTAGCTGGCAGCAGGCTTTTTCCTGCTGAGTTTCAAAATTAGGAGAAAAGGGAATTTTTAAAAGGAAGTGCAGGGAAACTGTCAGCCACCTAAATTTTTTTTTTTTTTGGTTAGTTTATAAAGGAATATGCATCCAAGGCAAAATCCCTGGCTTCTAAAGAGTGCTGCTTTCAGAACAATGAACTGTTCTAAAAGCACCACTAAAAGCAACACTTTTTTCACCCCAAAATGCCACTGCTGGAGGGACCAACCAAAAGCTGTAACAAAAGGTTCCGAGCACCCTGAAGCTGAAAACCACACGTGCACTCACGTGAAGAGAAACACCCACCCAGCCCTTTCAACAGCAGCGCTGAAAACCGAGAGGATGTTCCGCTCGCATTGCTAAGGCTTTACTCAGAAGAGCAACTCACTGCTCACAGCAGCTGCACAAACCAAGCAGCGCCTGCGCTCGCCAGAGGCTACGGCTGTTTTCAGCCTGAGTGCATCCGTGGGAAGGATGGGACCGTGTCACCCGCTCAGGCCTCACTCACTGACGGGGGGGTGGTGTTTGCACAAAGCCGTTAATATCTGACAGGGTTCCTGTGGCAGAGCAGAGCTGGTTCCCCGCAGCAGCAGAGCAAAGTGCTCACCTTCTGCTGCTCAGGGTAACTCAGCACCTGAGCACGGGGCAGTAAATGCTGCTTGCTCACCTCAGATGGAAGGAGGAGGTGCTAGTATCCAATCTGGATACTCTACTGATCATCTGATTACCATCATCCATCATTTACTACCAACACGCAACCTTGAACTTCTGCCGAGCGCGGCAGCAAATTAACACGGAAAAGCAACGTTCTCGATCAAAGGGAAAGAAGGTTTTCTGATTTGCCATTACAAAATAAAATCAGTTGTGCAGAGAGTTATAACTGAGTGCCAACTTAACTTCTTATCAGTGTTTTCCAAACTTGGTGGCTTTTCCTCCCCTTTCACTAATGACCCATTGCAGGAGCTCCCCAGGGCTGGGGCCCTATGTGCTGAGCATCCTGATCGCGCTGCAGGAAGGGGATGTTCAGCCCTTTGCAGGGCTGATCTAGAAACAACTATGGAGGAGGAGTGCAGAGAGAGGGGGAGTATCCATTTCCCAAGGACCATGCTCCTTAGACAGTCCTCCTTTAGAAATCATAAACGATTTACATGGAAAACATCAACTCTCACACGAATTGTTCTCCTTAGCCCGGAGCAGACAGCCCATCAGTGTCAATGTGCACTCAAAGTTCAAAGTGAAACAACAGGACAGGAGAAGGAGATTGGGGAGAAGGAAATTAAACCCCCTGGCCTTGTAAGCGGGAAATACCACCTCCCACTTAATGGAGTTATCAATGACTTAGACTGGTGTTTTCAACCTGTAGCCTGTTTTCATGGCTGCATGAAAAGTAACAAAGAAAGAAGGCACCTGAGCATCAGAAAATGGAAACCTCATGTGATGGAAGCTCTACAGTTCCTGCAGGTGAGCAGGGCACCTGCAGAGCAGCCAGGGCCAAAACGGATACCAGGAGGGAGAACAAGTCAGTCAAAGCCTCAGGAGAGGGAACGTGGGTCTGCATTTCACTCCATGATGCTCCAGGTCTCTTCTGCAGCTGGCAGCAAAGGCAAACAACCTGTAGGGTTCTCAGGTATGCCAGGGTGAGCAGCTGCCTTCACATGGTAGGTCCTGAACCTTCAACATCATCCTCCCCACCCCAAGGCACATCAGCTTTTACCCATGCTGTTTCTCCACACCATGCACCCTTTTGCCTGGTGGTAGCTTTTTACTGGGGGAAGCATGGGAAATCTAGCAGGATTCTCCCCCCTTTACGTCTGAGGCATGAAGAAATGAGACAGGGATCAATACTCTGTCCTTGGTCTGCAGGTCAGAGGCAGAGAACTCCCACTCCCATTATGGTGTCTATAATTACCTTTGCAAAGTGTAAGGGTACATTAGAAGGAGTCACGCAAGTATTTGCAGGGAGCAGCTCAGAGCCCAAGCCCGAGAGGTGCTAGCAGCTTTTGTCTGACCTGGCCCCACGGGAATGATGTCTTCCAAGGACACCTCTTCCACAGCTGGGTGATTCATTTGTGGAGATTTACATACAGATCAAATGCAAACCACTTCCCCCCCTCACCCCACACAAACTGTACCACTACATCTGTGCGCCTGGCAGATCAAAACTACCTTCACATAGCAAGGATAAAAACCTCCTCTAACTCCTCTTTCTTGCATGGATTAAAAATCAGATCCTTTATTTTAAATATGCACACCAATCAAATGCTCTTTGTTGTTTCAAACCTTGACTCAACGAAGTGCTTGAGCTCAAACTTCAGCCTGCTCAAGCATATGCTTTGCTATAAATTCACTCCCAAATTATTAATTTTTATGGCTACCCAGCAGAGGAACACTAGTGAGAACAGAGAGACTCTCCATGCCTTTAAAAACACCATACACTTTTGCGTTGTGGAAGAACTCCATAGAAGAGGAAGAGTAACCACAGTACCAGTGCTGAAGGACACATGGAAACTGCAGAAGAGAAGCATTTGGGTTGCACAACTCCAAAAGGCAGGGAAAAAAATGAAATCAACCCTACAGAGAGATTAGACAGAAGACAGGCCTGTTTCTGTTGCAACTTTTCACAAGCACACCTAAGAATAAACATGCATGTGTAGAGGATAAATGTTTGCACCACTATCAGCACTCCTGGCTCAAGGAATGGAAGCGTGGCGCAGAAAAGAGGCTTAGAGTTGGGCACTGCCATGCCTTTGGATGATTTAAACTAAAAGAGGAAAGATTTAGATTAGATGTTAGGAATAAATTATTTACTCAGATGGTAGCAAGGCACTGCAACAGAATACCCTGAGAAGCTGTGGCTGCCCCATCCCTGGGAGTGTTCAAGGCCAGGTTGGATGCGGCTTGGAACAACCTGGGCTAGTGAGTTGTGTCCCTGCCTATGGCAGGAGAGTTGGAACTAGATGAGCCCTAAGGTCCCTTTGAACCCAAACCATTCCATGATTCTATGGTTCTGAGACCAGAATTCTGCTGCCAAGATTTTATGGTTAAAAACCTAAAAGGCTCAAAAATACATGAAATACATGGACATTGTTATGGTCCATAGCTTACACATGCACTGAATGACCCTGGAAGAGGACAGATGAAGTCCCTGATGGAAGACTCCTGAAAGTGTCTATCCTCAGCAACTGCGACTATATCTATTTATTTGTTGAAGATCTGTCCCAAATTTTGCATGGTAGCGTATCATGTAAAACACAGCACAGATAAGTTTTTCATGTCTTTTTTAATCTCCAGAAGTCATCTCTAGTCAAATTTGTTTCTCTTTCTATTTAGGAAGAAGGTGACCTTTACAAAAGCTGCCCAAATTCTGTTGAGCTTCAGAGCTTTTTTTGAAAGGTGCCGGAAGAAGAAAACTAACATAATGCTGCCAGGATAATGCTCCTGAGTGGTGGCTTGCAGTGTTTATCCCCCATTAAAACTTCTCCTAAATCTTTAATGATGCTGAAATATGCCATAAACTGACGAAGTTCTGGAAACAGGACAATGCCAGCATGTTTGTTTGAGTTTTGTGGGTTTTTAAACATGCCAGCTTTTATCTACACTTGACAGTGACCAACTAATGCAAACAAACGGCCACGAACTTCACTTCTATACAAAGCAAAGCTAAAGGAAGAGTAGTGACATTTTTGGGTTTCATCTAATTCCTCCCAGCAACAGCTAATACCCACCAACTCCTTAATTCTGTGCTGTCTCCTCTCCAAGACTGAGCATTAAAGGCCAGGCTTTTCCAAAACAGCTAATGATTTTAGGATCCAGTTTCCAGAAAGTGCACAATCAGCACTTCACTAGAGCAAATAACAAAAGCTTGGGTTTTGCTAATGAGTTCAAAACAAAATCAACATTCAGGTACATGAAGAAAACAATTACTTCTTGCCCAAAAAGGCTCTTCTTAAAAAAATTCCCAGCCCTGTAGGAAACCCTCAGCCAAGCTGTACATCCCAGGTAAGCTTGGTGGCCTATGCCCAGGATGAGCCTCTCACCCAGAAGACAAGGAGCAACTGTGAGCAGGAGGGTTGCTGGCCCCAAGCCAGTGCCAACCTAGGGGTTATCAGCTCTCTGAGAAAGGTTTTCCTTCCTGAGAGCTCTTATAACCTCCCATACACCTTGCAAAGCGCCCCAGACAAATCCAGCTGTGGCAGCTACTGCAGAAGAGCCCAGTGCCACCACTGGCACATCAGCCAGAGGCCCAGCCCTGCAGATGGATGCAGCAGAGGAAAAGCTATTGACCTGAATATTTGAGAAGGATCAAGGCCACCGCCTTCAGCAAGAGATGACAGGCTCTTGCATTCGCTGAGACTAAAAAAATAGACAGGGGAAAAAAAGCCAAACCCAGCCCCATCTTTCTGCTCTCTCCTATCGGGATCAGCTGTGCATTTAGCACCAGAGAGTATGGCACACTGCATCCGTCCTCATGCTCATTCCCATTTTATTGCAAAAATCTGCTTCTCAAACATGCCTGTCAACACCTTGTGTGAACCCCCATTTTAATCAGTATTCTGCTAATAACACTGCCAGGTCACCCGGCTATTAAACATGCTGAGTGGACTAGCAAAAATATCTCCTTGCCCACACAAAAGAACATTATAATGTAGTTTATCTTATCCCCTTGTCAGTATAATATGCAGCACTACCTGTTCAATGGCCTCATCACTTTAAATTACAGTTTTCTGCAACATTAACAATACTCATTACCGGCACCACCACCAGAACATCTCTGTTTTAAGAATCCTTCCGATGTCGAGGGCTTTACGCGGCCCTTTCCTGGCACGCTCAGCCCTCTGCACCCACACAGGGACACCCGGGTACCACGGCAATGAGCACAGTGCACAGTGATGGATAGGAACATGTCACGAAGGAGGCAGGAGCCAGCCTGAAGTGAGCTTACTCGATGCACCAGGCCGTGCATTTTAATCAGGACTCAGCGCTTTGTTCCTGGACCAGCCGCCAGCACGTCAAACAGATGCACTGCTGTGGTGGAGCCCAACTGCGTGGCCAAAATAAACTCCAGTGTGGCAAAAACAGGACTTCCTGCTACCTCCTATGTCACCTTTCAGCCCAGCCCTACAAATCCCACCCTGTAAGCCAGTGGGGAGAGACAAGCTGAAACGAATGATGGTGTGCAAGGTTCTGCTTGTACCATGCTCAGCCTTCAACAGCACACTGCTGTCCTGCAAATCCACCTCCCTCCCTTGGGACAGGGGTAGGGAAGCCAAAGCAAAGGACAGGGCAAACAGGCAGTCAAAGGTCCACCTTTCTTACACACATTTGCTTGTCGCTTATAAACCCCAGCCTCTTGGAACATTTCAGTGACTCAAACTTGGAGATAAGTGGCCTGAACGTTTCCTTTCCCCCCTGCCGGGAACAAATCATCCCCTTCGCCAGATTTTTGAGTCACTACCTGCTCCCAGCATTTCACAGTGCCCTCCCTCACCCTTTCAAACATGCAGGCAGCACAAGAGCAACATCTCCTCCACCCAGACTCACCTACAAACCCGCAGCAATGTGACACTTCTTTTCTAATAAACAAAATTTTGCAAGGCTTGGGGAATTACTCCTCCCTGCCATGTTTTGTGCTCAGGCAGCAAATTTACTATCGATTTCTGATTCAGACCCTATGGAATGATTCACGCTTCATGCCCTATCTGCTGAATTTATGACCTTTAACAATTATTCTAAGTGCTAGAAGAGCTTAGTTTAGAAGAAGATCTATTCCTTGGCAAATTAAGCTCCTATTCTTGTCTTGCTTGCAAACCACTCCATCCCTCATCATTTACAGGAGAGTGTCAGAGCAGGTCTCTCCCCCTGAGAGGGGGCAAAAGTCCAAGTGGCAGGAGCCCTGTGCTGCCAGACTGGTCACTGCTGGGCAGGGGCACAAGGCTGGACAGGGGGACACAGCTTTGCACTCCCACCGTGCTCTCAGTCCCCTCATTTCAGGTCCCCTTATTACCCTGAAATGCCAGCACAGCTCTGCTCACAGACCAGGCGCTGCCGGTGGGTCTCCGGGGGAGGCAGGGAATATACATTTCCTCCCAAAGTGAAAGAAAACAAAACCCTGACTGTATCTGGTGTGCATTGTTATTAAAAAGCCACAAACACAGGGAAAAAAAACATCCTAAGCATGTGTGGATACAGTTTTAAAAAGAAATTTTACCCTAGTTCAAATGCACTTCCCAACACAGATGTTAAAAAAAGAATATTAAAATAAAAAAACGATTTTCAGAGGGCGGGGAAGAAGGAGAGAGCCCCCTCCCCCACAAATGATACCGCTCTCCTGGATTAACTCCACTGGATTCAGCAACCTTTCTCCCAAGACACCTTCCACCTACGAGGGTAAATGAGCTCCAGATCCGTTTTTAAGCTGTGTGGGTCCCCGAGTCCAATCTCATCTACAATATGTATTGCTGAGCAATCATTTACACTATTAATCAACCAGACACTCACCAGGAAGAAAGTAGGGCAAGTGAATAAAGATAGATTTCTCTTTTTTTTTTCCTTGCACTGAAGCAAATAATATTTCTAAAAATACACTTGTGCAAGTCTTTAGCGGATTCTGCTTAATTTTATTTATTTGTCTATGCCAGCAGGCTGTGAGAAGCAGCCTCGCTGTTGCCTCCCGCATAAAGGCTGCTTCTCTCAGTGACTCCCAATGCTCGTTCCTTCTCAACGAGCTGTTCTTACGGCCAGAAGGACGGAGAAAGGGGGAAAAGGAAGAAAGTTACAGGGAAAAATGGACCGGGGGGACATCAGGCCACAGCCCACGCCGAGGCTGACACGTCTGACGAGTCTGACATTTCAAGGGTACACGCCGGGCTTCTTTTCCCAGGGGGGCGAGGAGGAGGCAGCGCGCAGGGACACAGCGGGAGAGGGATGGAGACAGGCTGCGGGGCCGGGAGGGCGGGGGGAGCGCGGGCTCTGGGGCGCAGCCCCGCACCCCGGCGATGCTCGATCCCACCGTTCCC
>VZRE01010082.1:492651-568389 GCA_013396775.1 Cephalopterus ornatus
AGGGCCCCGCGAACGGCCTTGTTCGGTACCCAGACACCCCCGACTGGGAGCGGGCTGAAAGGACCCAGGCTGGACCTGGGCAGAAGGGTGGGTCCAAGGATCCGGGCTGGACCAGGGGGCCAGGCTGGACCTGGGTCCCCCCACGCCAGGAGACCAGCGGTGCCTGACAGCTTTGGTGGGTAAAGCTGCCCCGTTTCAGGCGCTGAACCCAAATTCTGCCAGGCAGGAGTGTGGGAAACACCAGGGCCTCTCCAGCAGCCTCCCACCTGCCCTGCGCTCCTCGGGATGCTCAGCTCCAGTGCTGGCCCTACTGCAGCTGGATCCGCATGTCACACCTGGATTTGGCGGCCTCTTGCCGGCCTGTTCCCTCTGCACTCAGGAGCCACCCGAGACCTACCGACTCCCGTTCTTGTCCTGAGCAGGAATAACAGATTGATGCTGTGTTTGGAATTGGCCAAACCCCCTCCAAAGCCAGCAATAGCTAGGTAGAGTCAGCTTTTAGTTTTCCTTATTTCCCTTTTTCGGATGTGGTTCCTGCCAAACCAGGTGCCATATATAAATATATATGTATAAAAAAATCTGTTGCCTTTGAGAGAACCGTATGGAAGCTGTACTTACAACATCAACTTGTGTCAGGAGCTTACAATATGCAGATCTGGGAAGCGGAAACCCTACACATGAGTCAATTGGCAGGCAAATGGGATTTTCTTACACTTTCTGATTGGAGATGTGCTTTAAAAGTAATAATAAATGGTTTTACAAACAGTTGTGCAGTTGTAGGGAGGGTGTGTGGTGCCGCTGGTGCCGGAGGTGCAGCCTCTCTGGGCAGGACTGGGCGACACAGTCAGACCAAAGGACAGAAGGAGAAGATGAAATCTCCCCAGGAGCAGCAGGATCGGTGCCATCGGCGCCTCTGCCCTCGGCAGCGGTGGGACTGCATCCCTGGCTTATCAGCATTATTTGTCCTGATGGCAGCAGGGGTGACAGGAACTGGGGATGGCAGCACTGGTCTTTCAGCTTGCAGGGCTGTGAGGGCGCAGCAGAATGTGATTTTTTTGGGTAATGAACTGCCCAAGTGGCAGGTAGCGGAAGCCGCGCAGGGCTGCACATCACCTGCAGCGACAGCAGCCTGCCTGGATTGATCCCCTTTTCCCAAGCTACAAATCATCGCTCCTCGACATCATGCACAGTCATTAGCCCCCACTTGTATATAAAGAGGCAAATTTCATCAAAATGCTGAATTCAATAAAATAAACACCCAGGACTCTCTGAGCACCCTCACGAATCTTTCATGGTGGTTTTTTTTTAAACCAGATGTTGTCTGTGTCTGTTCCAGCCTAGGGATTGCAATGCTGCGCTTGTAGTTGGGAAGCTGGAAGCAAAACTGCCTGGAAACTAGTAACAAACCAATGCGAGACTTCCTCCTGCTGTCATTGTTCTCTGGGAGAGAAGGGAGGAACAAACAGGATGAGAGAGGACACTGGTTTGCTCTAATGTGCTTTCCATCCAAGAACACGCAGGATTATTTGTGAAAAACATTAGGATTAATACATATATATATAAATATACATATCTATATATATTTCTGGTCCTGCAGACTGACAGATTGCCCTGATCCTCAGCATGAAAGCAAAGTCCAAAGCTAAGCTGTGATTTTATTATGATCTATCCACTGCCTATCAAGATGGGAAAAACGTAGAAGACCCTCCTGTTACCACTGACATAAGATTTGCATAAAGTGATAGAGGGAAGTGACAGGAAAATCCCAGAGAGGGCTGCTGTTTCCAGGCTGCCTGGGGAAAGGAGCAGCCTTGGTGGGGAGGTGTGTTCCTGGTGACCTCTGGAGATGCCAGGACTGCTGCACGGTCTGTACTGGTGCCCAGCCAGGCTGCAGGAAAAGCTAGAACTGGACAGTTCTTTTTTGTGGGAAGCTTTTTCCATAAAAAGTGAAGTTTCCAATATGTTACTCATTTATTTACTTACTGGTATATCTGTGTCTCTCTGTACACTGTTCTTCTGCCAGGAGCATCTGAACAAAACCTTGCAGTTACAGTCACCGTGACTCAAAACAGAGTGGTCAGTTGAACTGGCTCAAAATATTTTGCTGTGAGTCAGTTCAGCGGGAAATTGTGTTTCCACCTGACAGGTCCCCCGGTCATGGTGGCTGGACCCCGCTGTGTCACACTGTGGCCCCTCTTCCCACACAGTGCCCTGTGTTCCAGTCGGTGCTGGCACAGCTATAGGTGGGATGCTGCACGGGCAGGTCACTGACGAGCCAAACAAAGGCGTTGAGTTGCTACATCCCATCCTCCATCAAGCAAGAGCCATGAAGAAGAGCACAATCCCTCCCAGCTCAGCCCCTCCATGTCCCTCATCAGCTCCATACCCGGCATTTCTACTGCCACAGAAACTGGGATGTTTTGTTTGGTGATAAACCGTTGTTTTCCCCATTTCAACTCTGTTTGGGAAGGGGGGAAATGTGAAAATACCATATTTCCCACAGGCCTTGGTCAGCCTGGTGAGCAATGAGCACCTTTAATGACCCAAAGCTCTGCTGTCAGCAGTGGAGGGCCAATGTCAGTGACCCTGAGATCACCATTTTTGATTTACTCATTGAAGGGCATCAGCTCATATATGAACTATCTGGGTCACTCGACCTCTGCATGAAACTAAATTTAATTAACTAACAGTTAATTATATCGTGAGGGGATGTGTGTGGAATGAGTAAATCTAAGTGACACATAAGCCCTTGTCCGACTAGCAACAGCTTCGAGTGCTTTGGACTTCAGATCATTATCCAAAAAATGAGCAAGAAAAGGAAAGAAGCAAACAAGGAAACACATTTGGGCCCTGACACACATTTTATTCCACCAGCACATGTGGATCACTTGCTCACAGTAATTCTGTGACCACTGGCCCCAGTTTTTCTGGTTCCCTAAGTCCAGGCAGGTTTACCCCAGTGTTAGGCCATGTAAGACAATACTTGAAGGACTCTGCAGAGACTGAACTTAGGATTCTAAAACATTGATACTCTATAAAATGCCTAATAATTGGGCTTTAGGCTAACATGATAACATGCAGCTGTGTTAAAAGGCACTCAGAAATGACTGGCTACATGTGCCCTAACCTGTATCTATTGATCTTCTCAAATGCACTTTAACTGGTTCATTATCACTTACTGATTGCTCGTCCTCCTGCTGATATGGGTTCCTCTCCAGGGAGAGAAGTGTTTTTCTATTGCATCCTTGGAGCTGGGCAGGACTACATGAGGGAACCCTGCTGCCAGGATTTTTCCTGTAGCTCTATAAATAAATATATAAATAAATCCCCCATAAACAGTTCATTACTCCCTCATTTAAGCATTGTTCAAGTACAAACCCCTGTAATCACTGTGATGGGGGAGTAAATGGAAAATCAGCAAGGGCTCTTTGGAAAACCCTTGCTCCACAGATTTATAAAAACACCAGATTTATACCTAGGGTGCACTTAAGTAGCAGAGTCCTGGGGCATCACAGAGAAAGAGATGGTGGATGGTTCACTTCTAGTAGCTTCATTTGCGCACAGCATCCCTCCCAGCGGCTGTTCTTCCCCAAAATAGTTGACACCAAGGACCAGCAAAAGGTTTCCTTTGTGCCTCTTCCACTGCTCTTGCATTTGCCCTCTCTTGAGTGCTGTCACTGAGAGCCAAGGCCACCAAGGAGACACCAGCCTAGAAGCAGCACCCAGCAAGGTGCTAATAGCAGCAGGAGTGTTTGCTGTGCGTTTCTCTGGTTTACGTAGCTCAGACTGACCCCTTGCCTTGCCTGAGGCTAAGAGAGGCTTCTCTGGCGTGGCAAGTGCCTGCACCCTTTGAAGCACCACTGTATTATTTACCAGAATGTTAAAATTTAGATGTAAAGTTGCAATTTTTAGGTAAAGCAGAGCTGTAAATAATAATGCATGTGCCTCCCCAGCAGATGCAGCAGGCACTGATGTTGATCTCCCATCAGCCTGGCTGTAGCACTGGAGGTCTAACGTGTCCTCTTGGCAATACGTTTCCATGTCGCTTTTTGGGAACACACCATACTAGTGATGCAGGACTTGGGTTTGTCAATTAACCTCTTTCCTTTGTGCCTCCTCTGCAAAGAAAAAAAAACCATCAAAGGGTAACCCTGCTCTTCAGGAGAGTGTCAAATCTGTTATAGTCGTTTAAAATGTGCCAATTGTGACTGGTTAAAAACCAATCAAAATCCCATTTTTGCACTGCTTGCAGAAAACCTAACGTGGCCTTGCCCCCAGCAAACCCGTCCCCAAAGTCCTGCTGAGGAATACTAATTTCGCCTTTATTTGCTGAGATCTGAAGGATAATGTCAGTATGTGTAAGGTCCAGAACTTGTGAGCTGCCACAATAGGGATGTTCCCCAGGACCCACTCGTTGCAGCAGGAAAGTTCCCTGCCCATAAATACCCAATTTACAGCCCTGTCTGTGGGGCAGAACAGCTGCTCTGTTTGTCAAATGCCTTTTATCAAAATTATTTATCATCTCAGTATGTTTTTTATGCGTATCAGTCTGGAGCTGAGCTACCCTAAGCCAACCAGTATTTGTATTCCCTCTTTCCCTTTTCTTTCCTGGCTTGCCTTGCATCCCAAAGGCAGCCCCAGGCCTGGGAAACACCTGACCCGAAGCCACCCCCATCTGGCATGAAGCACAGATCAGCAGAACAAGAGAAACTGGCTCTATCTTTTGTCAAATGCAAATTGCTGGGAGTTAATTAAGACACATTTCAGGAACAGTGAGGGTTGTTTTTTTTTTAAATTATAATCTATCCTGAGGTGTGGGCAGGGTTCGACATCTCTCCTCAGGAAAGGGGTTACAAAACTGGAACTGAGCACTGCAGATGGCAAAGGTCCTGACAACAAAGGTCCCACAGAGCTGCAGTGGCAGCCAAGCACACGGGGTGCTCAGAGACCAGTGAGGCTGGAGGCAATCCAGGTCCAAAACTTACTTGGCATATATATTTTTCCAGATTTTCATTTATTTTTAATGATCAGTGTTGTCACCACGGCTTATGAGTTGTGTTGTTCCGCAAAGAAGGTAGGGCCACAAAGGCACGAAGCTTCTGCTTTGTTGGAAGCATGGTGAAGACTCGTGATTTCCCCCTGCAAAAGGCAAAAGTCTTTTATACACACACAAACAAAACAAAAAGAATAAAAGAAAGGTTAAACCACAGAGCAGACTTTACAAGTGTGATATTTCAGGTTTCCCACTCATCATCAATGCCCAAAGCAGAAGCGAGTAAGAAAACAACTGGAGGTACTTAAAGCAACTTTAAGTAATCGTCTGAGTAGTGCTTGAAGTGTGAGTGTTTGAGTAGGAAGACGGGGTTTGAGCCAACTGCTGTTGCCTTTCTGGGGAGGCTTCGCTCAGAGGTGTTTACTTCCTCATGCCTTCATGGAGATGTGGCAGTCTATGAAAGCACTCCTCCTGGAATTAGATGAAAATGTTTTAAAAAAAAAAAAAAAAGAGGAGGGGGTGTTCTAGGTCCTGTCATAACATGGAAAAGCTTAAAAAAGCTCACCCAGATATTCACCAAAGGTAAGATATGCTGCATGCTTAGGAAACGTATGGAAAATATCAAGGCATGGGCTTTCTGACTTGATGAAAGAGAAAATCATCACCAGAGCACCCAAAAATTTCACTTCACCATCTCAAAAAGGAGCCAGAGCCTGGATTTGTGTATGGAAAGTCTTCTGCAGCAGCAATGTGGATGGAGGCTGGCTTCAGGCCCAGGAAGTCCTGTAGAGTTTACATACTTGGATTTATACCTCCTTACCCACAGAGGCAAATCCGTGAGGAAAGGACAAGGGTTCTCCTGGCTGTGCAGCATCCCACTGGTCAGCAGAGCCCTGGGAATGAAGGGACATCCAGGATGGGAAAAGCATGGTCAACACTTGGTTCACCACAAGGATATAGAGACCGAAAGAAAACGGGTATATTGAAACAAGCTGATGATCTTAGTGTTAACATGTGATTTCTGAGAAACTACCAAAACACCCGTGAGGAAACTGGGTGGTTTTGAAAATATCTGTTGAAGGCGTTCTACATGATCAATGGAGCGACTCCATCTTCAGTTGAGAAAGCAGAAAAGAGTGGGCTGATCCTCGGAGCAGGGGGAAACCCTGCCCACATCTGAGCCTGCAGATTGGGCTCTCACAAGTAGGTTACTACAAGGGAGCCATCAGCTGGGAACTAACTGGGGCACTCAGGAGAACCTTGGGAAGAAACTTGCATCAACCCCAAATGACAAAGACGTGACAGAGACCCAGTTGCCCTGTGCACCAGTGCTGAGTGGGAGGGGTGAACTGGAAAATTTCCTTTGAAATTCTGTCCCCTACAGGCTCAAAGCAGGCAGAGTATAAGAGAGACTCTTAAAAGTGTCGTTATATATTTAATTAATCCAGAAATTTGTGGTTCTGAGTTTATGGCTCCTGGCACAGGCAGTACTGCAGCCTGCACTGAGTTTGCTGAGAGTTTTGACCTCCCCAAGGATTACAACATCAGACCCTTGAAAGCACGTGATGATGGGTGGAAAGAGATGCACCACAGACCGACAGCAATTGGAGAGTGTGACTTTTTGGCCATCACTGCTGACACTGTCAAAGCAGTGCTCCAGCCATGCCCAGTGCAGGGCTCTGGAGAGCTGAGACTTCAGCTCTGCAAATATCAAACACTGTGTCTGTCCATGCATCACACTGTTGGTGGTCCTTTTCTAAGCCAACCTCTGTCGTGGAGCCAGCTGAAACGCCTGGGGCAGTGGCAGAGGCAAGGGATGCCAAGGGGGCTGTAAAAATAAGCCAGTGGCGTGGTCCACTTCCAAGTCCTACTTGAGCGAAGCAAACTGCACTGTCATGTCCTATTGTCCTCTTCCACCATGTGCTTGGAAAGAGGGGATAAAGCCACTCCATACCACACTCATCTCACCGAAGTGCACAGAGGGGAGGTGCCAAGAGCCCCAAGAGAAACCTCTCTGCAAAATTTCTCTGAATTATTTAGTCATTAAAGAAGATTTGAGTGCTTTACACAACATCTCAAGAAGCAAGTTAGCCACAGCCTAACAGAAAATCCACTATCCTCCATACAGGCAGGTGGTGGGTTTAGCCCTTTGTGAGCTCTCAGAAGCACCAAATGCCAAGTACAGCAAAGTCTGACTTTTGCATTTGCAGTAGCTGACACAGGCTGTTCACTAAAAGAGAACTAGCGTTTTTCTCTGCAAAACTGAGCATTAAGAGCTAGTCCAGCTGCTAGTAAATGGCAATTATGCTTCTAAAAGCCCAGGTTGCTTTTGATAAATAGGAGTTGATCTCCTGAAACATGAAGGCCCTCTTTCAGTCTGGTTTTTTTTTTCCGCTCTCTTTTCTGTCTCTAACCTGAGCTACTCTAAGAGCTGAGGTGCAGCTTGCCTGAGATTACCCATTAAAATAATGAAAAAACCTGTAAGACAACTGTAAGGCAACAGTTTCTTCCAGGCATGCAAAACAGACGTGTTTGCCCTTACCAGAACTGCCTGTGTTTTGTTTCAGGCCCTGGCTTTGCAGATTAAGCAATTGGGGAGCATAACAAGCACATCAGCCTAATACCGAGTTCAGATTAAGCAGGGCAAAACCACCAAGGCAGCAGCTGGTTAGTCAGAAAGAAAGAAGCATACAGGGTCAAAGGGACATTACCTCACGTGGCATTGGGAAATGTCCCTTCAGCTTTATCACAAGATGCTGGGCACCTGCTAAACACATCCAGGTGGGGAGATGTGCCGCACAAGAAAAAAACAGAAAAAAAGTCTGTGTATCAGTAAATCCCCTGCTAAATTCTCTTTGCGGAGGTTAGTATGAGCATAAGTTATGCTGAACAAAAGGAGGGTGTCCAAGCCTGCTGGGAAAGGGATGGGTCTTCCAAATGGCATGTGTGGGTGTTTCTGCGGAGACATCTCACTTGATTTTTGTCCCAGCTCTCACAATATCCGGCACTTTTGAAGATCCTGGAACCACACGACCATATGTGACTTTTATTTCTTATTTAAAAGTAAATAAACAACTGAAAGTTGTAGCTTTAGGAAAGCAATAGAATATGATCCTTGAGAGGCTTAAAGAAACTAAGGGTAAGTTCAGGTGACCTGAGGATGAAGGCGATACGATCAGTGAGGTCCCAGGTCAAAGAGATCATCCATCCTGTGTGAGAAGGGCTCCCCAGCACCTCAGCTCCATTCCAGCCTCGCTGTAGCCTTGCCAGAAGTAAAATATTGGAAATGTGGGTGACAGCTTAGATTACACATCGTTAGAAACAGCCAGGATAATCTGCCTCCAGCTCCCTAAAAGGAAATCTTTAGCTAACAAATATGCTCCAGCCTTTTGAGCTGGCAGATAACGATGGAACAGTGGATAAAACATAGCTGGATACCAGGGAAGGGGTGGACGTGGTGCCGTGTGGAGGGCTGATTCACCAGGTCAGGGTGAGCAGTGCAGGCCGGAAGAGCTGCTCCTGGAGTGGCTTGGCCAGGAAGAGGAAGAGGAAGGTGGGGGTTAGGTTTTGTTGGGTGTTGCAATGTGCCACGCTGCAGCCCCAGCACCGTGGCCATGCCAGCTCCCTGCTGCCAGGGACTGTCAGCACAGCTTGATGGGCTTCATGCTCCTCACCAGGGGGTTCATCCTGTCCATGTGTCATCTCCGTGTTCCTCCCATGACACTACAGCACATGAGTTTACTAGACAGATCCAAGAGTGGGTCAAAGAAAAGCATCACTTTACTTGTTTACAGAAAAACCCTGCATGTGAGATCCCTGCCCATCTCAAGGGCAAGCAGCATCCCCATGTTTCCAGTTAGCTCTGTCCTATATAAAGCTGTGAGATTTCCAGGGAAGGAAAATGCTGGAGTTTAGGTCCCTTGGCATCAGAGGATGCTGGGAAGGTGCCCCATGGTGCTGCAAAGCAAATGCATCACAGTGCTGCTGCCGCCACCACCACCACCAGTAACACAGGATACTGGTCTGGGTCTGTTGTGAAGGCAGGGACCTTGTGGACATGGACAACTTGATTTTGCTCCTGTTGAGAAAGTCTCTGTTTGGAACAGTGTGTCTCAGCTCACGGAGACTTCTCCTGCTGAGACATCGAATAAATTCTGCATTAAACCTTTCTGGAACGGTAAAAATAATAATTATGAAATGGCAAGACACAGAAAGCATACACACAGTGGGAACCAAATTTGGAATGATTTAGGTGGTTCAGGATTTTTTTTAGGGCAATAAGCAGCTAGTGCAGCTCACCACATGCTCACACAACCCAAGAGCTTGCAGTCAGCGTGGAGGTTTGAATGAATGATTCATTATTCCACGCACGCTCCGGCTCCTCTGCCACTCCAGCCTGTACCCAGCTGGATCTCAGGAGAAATTCCTAGAGTGTGTAATTGTGTATAATGTGATCATCCTGCAGCAGGAAATAGGTTTGTAAGCATTCTTAGCCAGTACAATCGATGTCGTACAGATATGGTCTGCAAGGAAACAAAGTGGAGATACATATTGCAGCGAGTCATTGGAGAGCCAACACAGCCTTCTGGGAAGGACATTTTAGGCAGGGAAATGTATTTAAGCTCAAGCAGTCACGGTACACATAGTATTTCATTTTAAAATGTGTCAGTGTGACCGTGCTCAGAGGGAAGGGGGAGGCACTGACCTGCCATGCCCCAGCAGCAATGCCAGATGTGAGGGGCACCCCTTTGAGAGAGGAAGGACCACCCTCTCATGGGACCTCACACTGGAGGAGGGAGCCCAGGGGTTACGTGCTGTGACTGCAGCCTCCTCCAGCACAGCTGTGGCTGTAGGGTCCTGCAGGCACAGCGGGACCCAGCACAGTGGGGTCAGGGCTCACAGGCACCCAGAAAAGTGGGCACCCCCTTTCTGTGCTGAGCCCGCAGCACCCTCTAGAGGAACGCGGCCACCCAGCCCTCGGTTTCAGGGAGGATTTGGATCCACGGGAAAGCATCTTTCCCGCAATGCTTTCCCAGGTGGATTTAACCTATTGCTGTGCTCCAGCTTATCTTGGAGACGCATCACTCATGAACCCTGTGAGTCTCTGATGAGTGGCATCACAGCCCTCCAGCTTGTCCCTCCAGCTGGAGGGGGTGGAGATGGGCACTGCTGCAGGCAAGGGCTGTGATGGAGAGAGTGAGGTGGATCAGAGGCTCCCCACCAAACCAGGAAGAAGCACCCAGGGAAAAGTCCTCTGAGCTCCTGCCTTGCAGGGCTCCAGGTCCCCACTGTGTCCCCAGCTGCAGCCAACATTGTCAGGATGCCAGGTTTAACACAAATTGGAAGTGGAGCTCTAGCAGGTGTGGAGATGGACATTTCACTTACAACATCTGGTCCCCAGATGCAGCTCAGTTTAGCTTAGGATCCCTCAGCCACGGGCACTGCATCCCTACACCCACCCTGACAGAGCAGCTGTGTCAAGTCAAGAAGAGTTTGGTGGATTGTTACCCGAGAGTGATCTATCAGTGAAATCCCACTGTATTGTGATCCCTACAGGGATCCTACATGGAAAAACAGCTTAAATTCCCATGTGTGATTAAATGCCCTGGTTACATCTGCATTACTCCTTCCAGTCAGGATGTGCTGGCCAACACACAGTCCTAAAAGATACACGGGGTTCATCTGGTATTCTCTGTGTAGGAGACGTGAGACACCCGAGGACAAACATCCTTCGACTGCTGCGATTGTGGCTACAGCTGTCTTTATTTCTGGAGTCTCCCACTTCCATGTCTCATGCTGGCCAAACGGGGCTTTTCTGTATAAAGAAAACCATTAACTCTGCCTCAAATTAATTCTGTATACAGTACCTAGTTCATATTTCTGCAGTTACAGTGCTCTGTGTTTTATATCATAAACCAGGTATCAATTTCAAGGAGAAGTGTGTCTGAAATGTGAAATCCTAAAATGTAAAAAGAAAACCCCCGAAAGTCTCAAACCCATATTTCAAGTTGAAATTAAAAAATGCTGGGCAAGCAGCCTGAGTCCTCTCCTGAAGGATCCATTTTCCTTGGATGTACAGCATGCAGGTTCCAGCCTGCGCGTCTGCTGGGCTTGGCTGGGGTCCCTTAATGTGCATTTGGCTGGTAAAGAATGAAATAAGGAAGGCAACCCAGGGAAGAGAATAGAAATACTTTTCTGCCTGTTTTGTGAGATAAACTGGAGGAATCTGACAAATGCCTAAAAGCCAGGGCACTAGGAGCAGGATGGAGCTACAAGATGAGATAGAGGGATGGAGCACCTCACCCATGAGAAAGAGCTGAGAGAACTGGAATTGTTCAGCCTGGAGAGAAGACCTCTCCAGTACCTGAAAGGAGCCCGAGGAAAGATGGAGGGAAACTATTTATAAGAGTATGTAGCAACAGGACTAGGAGGGATGGCTTCACACTGGCAGAGAGCAGGTTTAGTTTAAATATCAGAAAAAAATTCTTTACTGTGGGGGTGGGGAGGCCCTGGCACAGGTTGCCCAGAGAAGCTGTGGCTGCCCCATCCCTGGAAGTGCTCAAGACCACGCTGGATGGGGCTTGGAACAACCTGGGATACTGGAAGGTGTCCCGGCCCATGGCAGGGGGTGGAACAAGACCCTTTAAGGTCCCTTCCAACCCAAACCAATCTGTGCTTCTAAGATTGGTGTCTCGCTGGGTGACACCCTCTCTCCCAGCTGGCCCCAGCTTTCTCATTCCAGGAAGGACCTGGGAAAGAGAGAACAGATGTCCATCTGGAGACACTGGAGCATCCATGTGACACACTTGCTTTTAAGCTGTGCCTTTATCAGGAATGTAAGGGAGTGCACATGGACCTGGCTAGGATAAGAGAGGCTGCAGACCCCGGTGGTGGGATTGCACCTGCCTGGACAGCGTGATGCTCCCAGATGTGCAACCACCACATGGCTTGGCCCTGGTGGATCCTCCAGCTGGAGAGGTGGGTCCAGCTCTTACCTGAACTTCCCTTGTGCTCACACCACCTTCAGCATCCCTCAGCTTCCCGATGGGTGACCTCCAGCTCGCCTGCCCTGGCAGAACTCCAGTGAAACACCCAACCCTTGGCCCAGGGCAGGTTTCCTAGTCAGGATATTCCATAAGAACAGGCCATCTACAGGGTGGCCCAAGCAGCACACAGGCAGCACCCTGCTGCCACTGGGCACCAGAATCTCCAGGTAATAGTCACCTGTGAAGCCACTTCAACACTATCTGCCTCTTCCCCTTCCCTTTGTCCTCAAATAGGATCTCATGCGATGTTTAATTATCGAGATCAGGCTGAATATGGAGAGATTCCTGATCACTGAATCTGGGGATAAACAGTCTCCTTTGCAGAATAATTTCTTGTGTAACAACTCCCCCTCCCCTTTTCTCCAAATTAATTTCCATCCCAGCCACGAGTCTCCATAGAAAATCTTGCCATAATCATTTTGAGCTAAATATTCTGACTAATCAATCAAAGCACTGAAACCAATTTTGAAGCTGTCACTTTTAATTTTTCCAATAAAAGAAAAATCGAGCATTTCACTCACAGTGCTGTTGTGATTCAAGCTCTTCAAACCTTCGCTCCACCGCATCAGTGCTTCGGAGAAGTACTTGAAAATGTGAAGAACTGGCACAATTGCAGAGAAACTAAAATAAATTGATTTTTAGCAGTGAGAAGAAACCTGTTTCTCTGTGTACCTTTAGACCTGCCTCACAAAACCTTTTCTTTCTTTCTTCCCTGCTTTCCTCCTCTACACAAAAATAACTACAGTCTATTAGTGATTTCATACACACAAAGGGCTAGCACTCATTAAAAAGTTGACGTGTTATTGAGAGCATAAATGCTAATGAAGGGCCCGAAAGTAGATGAGCTGGGTGCTGGGGTGGAGGAGAGGATTCCTCCTGCCTCCAGCACTGGATGCCTGTGGACAAATCAGTGGTGGAGGAGCTGACCTGTGGGATGGGGTAGGAACGGCCTCGGTGCAAAAGTGGCTGGAGAAATCCATCCTGGAAAGGACAGGTTGTTAAATGCACTGGCAAGGGCACTTTGTGTTCGGGGTATGCGTGGGCTGCGTTCCTGCTCAGCGAGGAGCCATCAAATGAGAGGCTTTGCAAGATGTTCAGTGAGCAAATGCTCTGGCTGTGGGAAAGCCAAGGGGAGTTTTGCCATCGTGTTCCTGCCTCCCCGCAGTTGGTGCCAGCCACAGCCATAAGCTGGTGTTCACCTCTGCCTTTATGGATGGATGTGGATGAAGTCGTGCCCTGAAAAAGCACTGTGTGCCTGTGTGTAGGAGAGGGAAGACAGCAAAAACAGCAACAGTGCCCTCAAGTCGGGCCCTTACTTCAATCCAAAACAGAGCACTGCGCCAGCTACTAAAAATGAACCCTATCCCAGCCCAGACCAGGACAATCACACAGAAGAGGGAAAGGAGCCTTCCTACAAAGTGATATCTGTTTAGATTCAGGACCACTTCTAGCTTCCCATTAATTTCACCCCAAGATAAGCTCACACTGTGATCCCACAGCTCTCCTGCGCTGCTCACACAGAAACCAAGCTGGCAACACAGAGCCAGCAACGCCGCCAGCCTCTGTTGTGGCTGCCCTGTGTAAGCCCACTGCCCACCCCGGTGCCAGCCAGCACCCCTGCACCCAGCACTGCCTGTCAGATCCCACATCGCTCCCGCTTGTCACTATCTCCGCTTCAAGAGCTCGTGAGTGGGATGCAGGAGGCACATAATCAGCGGGGAGATCCCGGAATGGCAGCCGAAGCTGACGGTGTCACTCAGCCTGATGCCTCCTACCGACCCCCTGCCTGACCCTCTGGCTCTGTTGTCTTGGTTTATTGTGTTTATTAAGGGCACAGATTGGGTTTGGAAGTTCTGAAGATGCAGAGAGCCCTCTGGCATCTGAGGAAGGAGATGAAACCTAAGAAACGGAGAAGTTAATATGTTTTCAGTTCGCAAGAGAGCTTGGAAATGCCACTGATGCTTTATTAATCTCTTCTGCCCCTGGAGGACAACAGGAAGCTGCTTCTTCCTCTGCCTCTGCTGAATTTCCTTCACTCGAAGTTAAAAGAGACAGTGGCAAGTTAATTCTATTTTGGAGACAGTGCATTTTTGTCTGTGCCTTTCATAATGCTCTTGGATTATTAAAACTCCTTTAAAACAGGATTTTTTAATCTATTTTAAGAAGTCCAATTTTCTTTCTATGCTGCTTCACCCCAGCAATTTCTCTCTCCCAGGAAAACCCAAATTACTCAAGTCTAGCCATTTTTATTGCACTTCTGAGCCTTTTCCCATCACATCTCAGCTGCTGGGGCAGCACTGCTGATGCACGGCAAGGGCAGAACTCAGCCCAAAGCAGCATGAGGCCATAGCCCCAAAAACAAGCAGAAACAACACCAAAGCCAAACGTTCCAACATGATGTTCAGTTGTATTTTCAGTCCATTAATACACATTCATTTACCAGATACAAATGGAGTGGAAAGGAAAGCGATCATTAGCAGGAACAAGGATACAAATCTCGATTCCAGCAGCCTTCACAGAAGGGATATTCAGTGTCACAGCGGCACTGTCAGAAGGGAGGGACGCACGGAGACCTGCGCTCACACCCCAAGTGGAAGCTCTCCTTGTCTGGATTAGTGTAGCTAGAGACATGATTTAAAAAAAAAACCCAAAACAACAACATTCCAAAACTGACACTTTTTGTCATTTCCCTAGTGTCAGGACTAGGGAAAGATGGAATTATTTACACAGAGGAGATTTTATGGAAAGACACTGGAAGGTTAAAAATAGAATAATCACAAATACTGTGAAATACAACAAGAAAGCAGGCAGGGAAAGCAAAATAGGAAAAAAAAGTGACACCCCAAGAGGATCATTGCATTCAGTGGTCGATGTACAGTTGGTGGGGCTGCTCCACTTCAATACACTTAGATTTACATGCAGGCCTTGATTCACTGCCACGACGTTATGCTCCCAGTTTAAACTGGGATTCTGCAAAGCTCCTGGTTTCAGCAGGATCTCAGCAGTGCAGAGAGGATTGCTTGTTTGAAACCATCTGCAGTACAAGTGCCACAAACTGTGACAGTGTGTTGACATCTTGTGGGGCACCCAAGAGATGCCAACCTCTGCCCATATCCTGGTCCGGAGACCACTGGCTTTCTTCCCCTTGGCCACCACAGCATCCTACCATGAAAGGCTCTGCTGCTGGTGGAGGTGTCAGCTTAGACCAGCATGGATTTGGGTCTCTACATTCTGCAGGAGAGGGAAATGGCATTATCCTACAGAACTATTCAGACTTGTAAGTCGGTGTCCCCACAAAGGCAGCTCTGTGCCCAGACACAACCCCCTGACTGTCCTTGCTACAAGTGCACAAGACTCGTTACGCTGAAATAACAACAGCAAACCACATCTGGGCTTGATTGTACAGGGATGTTTCCTTGGAAGGAATAAAGATACTGTAAATTATTCATAGCAGGGTCCCAGATAGGCAACACCTGCACTGAGGTCCTCCCAGGGACAGCACCAGGACTGCAAAATCATGTTGTGAAACCTGATCAAAAGAAAGGAAAAGGGGAGCATTGGGGGTTTAATCCAGCAAAGCACACACCAAGTCAGGGGACAAACTGAGACCAAGACACCAGAAACTGAGCCCAGTACTTTGCTTCTGCCATGGAGCGCTGGAGTGGTTCTCCTACAAATTATTTTTTAGTACAGTTCTTGCATATGATGACATTTTATCCCTCATTTTTTAAACCATGCATTAACTTTACAGTGAAACATTTACCCAGTCCAACATCTATACAACAAAACATGTATTTTAAAATATCAGACCATTAAAAAAACTAAGGAAAGGAGTGTGAGTTCTCAAAGTGGCATGTGTTAAAGAATAAATTAAAGGGAAAAGAAGTGTTCTACTAGGGCTGAACTACAAAATAAAGTCTGAGCCTGGGAGAAGTTCTCATTTCCTATAGTTCTAACAAATAAATGCCACGAGAAACAGCTGATGTTTCTGGGTTGCTAGTGCTGGAATCCACAGCACTTGTTACAGCACTGGGTACCTGTGGGCAACCCTCTCTGGTTTGAAGGTGTTGAGCCCACGCTGGTATGACGGACTAAAGCAGTGATTGTTCAGGTGCAGAAATCAACTCTCTCAAGGTGTTCAACCTCACAGGCTTCTTAATATAAGAAACAAACCTGTAGCTGCCAGGACCCACGGAGCCAGCTCCGGACAGCACAGCCCGTGGTGTGAATGAGCAGGGCCTCCCTCCCCGGGAATGCCTTCAGCCCCATCATCTGTTTGGGGTGAGCAGTGCTGCATCCATGGGGGATTCGGTGGCCCCACGAGCCCCTAGGGATATTGGGCTCTCTGCTCCATGCTGAGGCTGCTGTGCACACCCTGCTTGCATTGGAATGTTACTAAATTCCCAGTATCAGGAATTTAGCACCAATACAGCGAAGGGATGCTCAGCATGGAGCCTCTGTTCCTAGAAATGGAAGCCTCCTCCCAGACAGAGAGCCAATATCAGGCTATCTACTACCTCAGCCTTCTTAATTAGCACCTTTCCATACAGAATCAGTCAATTAAATCTCCCTCCATGGCTCTGCTGTGTCACTGGGGGCCAGCAACCACCACATGCTGGGCTGAGTGTTGCAGAACCTGGGTGGTTTTTCCCAACAGCAGCCTGGCAGAGGGGGGAACTTAACACCCCTGGAGTTAGGAAGCCCCAATAATTAGCTACCCACCACTTTAAAAGACAATGTAAGGATAATTTAACAATTACAAAAACCTTTGCTCATATGAGGCAGGGTTGAACACTTCCTTCTCGGCTCTGAACACAGATCTGTGTGACTGACAAGGACTCTCTGACAGGCTGTAATTGTTTGAAGTCAGCAGCTTTTTTCAAACTAAAACAGCTAAAAACATCAGGAGAGAAAAGCTCCGAACCTGATGTGAAATGACAAGACACCTTTGATCTTTCTTGATCGCAAATGGTCAGGGCACATATTGCTCTGGTTCTCCAGGGGGTGACCCCAGGTCAGTATTTTTAAGAGAAAAAAAAAGGGGGAATATACTTCTGTGCTTACAGCATGCCAGGTAAAAGCATCTACCCCCCAGACTCAAGTTCATCACATAAAATGCTGCACATGCACTTCCAATAGGTGAACCAGACCACAGATGCACCAACGAAAAAGGAGTATAACAGGCAACTGCATCTACAAAACACAAGCATAAAACAGTGGAAACTGAAGGAAGGGGCTGAGATTGGGCTGCCCTGGAAGAACGTCTGGGGCTGTTCCTTACTCGAGTGATGTAGCACGTACAGAATTAGCTGATGCCTCTTTACAGGTCTGAATACAGGAGGGAATCAGCTAAACTGTGATGCCAGCTATGTTTTGGGGATAGGTAGGCGACTGTTGGGATTCTTTTCCAGTTAAAAGCAGGTGAGACTGTTGGAAGAGCTAGAAAAGGAAAAAATAAACTTGCCTGTGAACTAAACATTGCTTCACCTGGCCTTTTGTCTAAGGAGTGTTGGGCACACGTATAACCCAGCTAGGGAGGGGATCCCTGGATGCAGGGGCAGCAGAGGAGCTCAGCCTCACAATCCTCCAGATCCAACTCTCCTCAGGCATTTCTCATGTTCTCTCAGTGTCTGACACAGCACTGCTGACTGCCAGGAACACCTCTAGCTGGAGCTGGACGTGAAATCAGGAGACATGGCTCATTGCAGGATGGGGGACAGGGATAAGGGCCAGGATGGTGCCCACCACACGAGGTCCTAACCCAGCAATAGTAGTGTTTTTCCCAGGAATGCTGAATTGAACTGCTGTTGTGCTGCACAGGGAGATGCAAAAGAGCTTTGGAAACCATCTTACAGAAATGGAAAACAGGACTGGGCACGATGAGTTTTACCTCTGCTTGGGAAGACACATCCCACGTGACTGAGCTCAAGACTGTGGCTGGTCTAATAACGAAGCAGAGCAGAGACAAGGCTTTGCCAACTGCTCCCCTTTCCCCCCACATTCACCTCACCTACAAAACCATGTCAGCTCAGTTTGAGCACGGTGTCAGCTTAATGGCCCTTCTCTTCTTTTAAATAGGGAAGAAAGGAATGGAAATGAAAATCTACCATAAACTGCAAGAAAAATGCATGAACAGAGGGCCCCAAGTGCAGAGCTTGGTTTGTCCCACGCCAGCTTTTGAGTTTCTGTCCCGTTACACACAGTGTCTTGCTTTCCTTTGGCTCCAGAGACCTCAGGATTGAGCTGGAACCTTGATCCTCTCCTCAGGAAAGCTGTCACGCACAGTGGGACCAAACTGACGTGCTGCATGTCTGCAAAGGCCAGCAAATTCCACTGATTTCCAGCACCTCTGGCTCTATTAAGACTGCCCTTTGCCAAGCCTGAGGGCTGCTGATTGCTCCAGCTGCGATAGGAAAAAGGGTTTTTTTCTCCCAAAGGAAGAAGAGACCAAAATGCTGATTCTGATACAAGATTGTTAGTCTGTTTCCATGTAAGAAGGGAAACACCTACACTTGGAAAGCTGTAGGACAGCCCCAGGCAGCAGCAAGTGGCGCTTCCCAACAGCGCCAGGCCTGCACAACATGCTCCGACAGTGTGTGAAAGGGGTGAGATGGGGGGACTCCAGAGAGCCACGTTGCAGATACCCAAAAGCCTTGAAAGCACACACAGCCCACGACTCCTGCGCATCCACAGCACGATCACAGTACGTTTGCAACCACAGGATACAGCTGGCAGTGGTAACAACACCGATTGGGATTGAGTTCCTGTCCTAGGAAGTGGCCTGTGTCCTTTAGATGCTCAGAATGTGCCTGAAGAAGTAACTCCTTCAGAGGTTAAACTTCTCGTTTGCCATCATCTCCAAGTCTTTCTGCTCCTCTCCTTTGCTAGCGTCGATTTGCTTCATGTTCCTCCACCAAAATCCCTAAGAAAGGCACGTTAGCTTGGTGGAGGTGTTTTTCACAATAAAAAGCTTCCCGAAATCCCATATTGTTCATCAGCTCTCCTGAGAACAAGACTTTAAAAGGAAAAGCAGTCTGCATCTTCTTAAGTCCAAACCTCCATGGGTACCATGGACTCCTTTGTTCCGACGGAGGGAAGCAAGTGCTCTTCCTCCAGAAAACGAAAGGGGAATTGTACTAAAAACCCACGAATCTTTTTTAATTCCTCTGCTGCTTTTGCAGGATCATCATTTGCTAATTTGGGCTTGCTGATGAAATCACGCAGTTGGGTTAAATTATTCACCTGGTCACTGGGAAGGCATCGAAACACCTGACAAAAACAGAATGAAGGCATGGCCTGTTAGTGTGGGGGAAATGCTGCAACGCACAGTTCCTGAGAATCACCAAAACATCCAGCACAAATTCCCCAGAACGAACAGTCCAAACAACGGGGCGGGAAGAGGTATGTGCCTATCCACGATACCACAGCAGCAAGCAGAGGGGAAGCTCCAAGACTTTTTCTGATCATTGCAAAAGCTCATTAAAAGACAGAAGTAAAATTTGCTCCTACCCCCGTTACGTTGTGGCTGATTACAAGTAGTAAGTACTGATACAAACAGAAGGAGAAATCAGATCAGATGCACAAACTCCAGTTTCTTGTTCACAGCTCTTGCATCCAGCTTTACACATTCCCTCAAACCATCTCTGAAGGTCCAACCCCAGGAGCTGGACCTGCTTGTCCTTGCCCTCCCTGTGCTGCTTTTCCTGTTGGTGTCTGCTGCCTCCATGTGGGATGGAGGCAGGGGAAAGGCACGGTGTTCCTCACCTTATCAAAGATGGTGGCATTGCGAGCTGCTGTGGAAATCCACACCTCCTTGAAGAATTTGTCACAGACAGGATCCTGGTGTTCTGGATTGAGATCGGAGCCGCCAAGGACAACCCTGAGAAGACAAAGGGATGGATGCTCAGGGAGGCTGAAGCATTGGACACTACCCCTCTTGATAAATGCCAGGAGATTAGAAGTTTCCTTGGGACCTGCCAAACCCTCTCAGCACCCTCCCACTCCCATCCCATGTGACAGAGCCTGCCAGCTGAAATGCTGCTCAATTTTCTCCATTTCTTCTGTGCAGTAACTGTCCAGATGGGAAATAAGATGGGGGGAAAAAAAAGAAAAAGAGAAAGGTATTAGAGAAAAAATGGCCATGTTGTGGGCCAGGTGGCTGCTCCCCGTGAAGAAACTTCCATTAGAAAGTGACACTGCCACCCAAGATTGAGAGAGTGTGAAAATGGGATGTGGAGGGGAAATACCACTTGTTCATGAGCTCTGCTAGAGAAATCCTGGAGCAAAATGATCTGTGACGCCAAGCTGCCGAGCTGAGGACAGGAGTGGCCTGAGGAAGGCCAGTGAAACAGCAGCAAAACTGGGCTAAATCCAGGCCAGACAGTGCTAAAACTGGTCGGTTTGAAAGGCTGTGGGCACATGTAACCCCAAGCAAGCCCTGCCTGCATCCCCACTCCCTGCAGCGCTGGGCCAGGCCCACGCATCCCACCTGAAGCAGCGCAGCCGCAGGGACTGGGCAAACTTCCCAGCACTGTATTCCTCCCCATCCATCACGGAGGGGACGGTCTCCGTGTCCTGCACGATGATGGCCATCTCGCTGTCCCGCTTCCCCAGCATGCTGCGGTCGTTGATGTTGGCAGAGCCTGGGCAGGGGGAAGACAGAGCACAGGCAATGCCCCGCTGCTGCATGAGAGCTCCCACACACCCTCCATCACCACCCGCCACCCCCGGGCCCTCCACATCCCTCAGCTCCATGGGGACCTCCTGTCACTAGGGAAAACCCCAACTAGAGGGCTTCCTTCTGGAAACACAGACCCTGAGGGACAGGATCTGGGGAGAGGGATTAAAAAAAAAAACAAACACCACACTAATTTTTGCAGGATTTCAACAGCTCCAGGCTTGGAAGAAGGTTAAATCACAGCCACGCCCAGGCCAACATTTTCAAAAGTTTACTCTCTCCGTAACTTCCCAGATGCTTCTGCTGAAGGAGCCATAGCTTTAAAGGTCTTAATTGCATTTGGTTTGGATACCAAGTTACCTGAGGCAGGATGGGCTCTGTGGGTAAATCATAGAATCCCAGGATGGGATTTGGGTTTGGGTTGGAAGGTACCTTACAGGTACCATCTCTTTCCAGTCCCCCTTCCATGGGCAGGGACACCTTCCACTACACCAGGCTGCTCTGGGAGGCTGTGCCTTTTAGGAGGGTTCTGCTCAAGACCAGCTGAGGCTTTATCCCCCAAAGAGGTTTCTCTGTCCCACACAGCCATCAGAAAGCAGGAGGTGGGGGGGAAAAAATCTCAAGACAGAGCCATAAGAGACCCTCATGGCAGCAAGTTAGCCACTGAGCCTTCCCAGGGACTGGATTAACTCCAGGGGAGCTAGCACCTCCAGAGGAAAAACAAGCTGAGCCCCTCTCCTTTTCACCTCCTGCACAGTAGCCCCTAGAGCATTTAATTTCTGTCCACTCTCTCTTTCTTCTGTGGAAAGGGGATGACACTGGCTCCTTATCCCCTCACCACCCAGATGGATGCAGATGCTGTATAAAAATCCATCCTCAGGCTTATAGGTACAGAAAATAGAAATTCAGAGCTGTCCCAGGCCCCCAGACAATCCCAGTTGGAACAACACTGCTCTTGTTTTAATATCAAACCACCTCTGAGCTGTTGTGCACACTGGAGCTGGGATCTGACCCCTGAGAGGGTGACAGAGCAGCAAACCTCACCACAGGTCATCTGAGACCACAGGCTGGATCGCTGCTTTGAAGGGAGGAAGTATTTTGTGTCTTACAAAATCTTTGTTGGCAAAGTTTTTGTTGCTGATATAACAGCTCAAAAAGGGCTTCTTTAAAGAAACAGGCTGAAATTCTGCTTTTCTGCTGCAGTGTGGAACTCTGAGCCTGAACTCTCTGGTCTTTGCTTCATGTTCTCATAATAAATATGGTAACAGAAACGGATGAAATAATATCTATTACTCCTTATAGCATATTGCCCCATTCTTAGGAAATAGAGCTGATACATGACACATGTTGTCCAATCCTTCCAAATTTTACGGCACATTCTGTTCTTTCAGGAACAGATGACAAGTCTCACAAATCTTCCTGCTCGAGCAGAGTTTGATACAAGACAGATGGACAATATTCCCTGCACTGGGATTCTCTTCACGGTTACACACAGATTTAAAACCATTTTAGAAAAACAAATTAAATGACAGCCCTCTGAATCCCTTCCTCCCTCATGATGAATTTATGAGGTTGGTTTTTGGTTTTGTTTTTTTTTTAACAGAAAAATATTTCTCAGCAAAGAAATGACAACAGAGAAAAGCCCATGGGACCACAGCCGGCACTGTGCATGGGGATGGGAAGGGATTGATCCAGGTACAACCCAGTGGTCCAAATCCCTCCTGCAAGCTCCTGCTCACCGATTATAACCGTGTTGTCATCAGCAATGAGCAGTTTGCTGTGCACATAGATGAGCTCTGTGACTAGTCTTCCTTCCAGCTCTGCATATGTTCGAAGTCCACAGAATGATATGTAGTTTATCCACTTATCTCCAACTGAAAATCAAAAGACAACAAAACTGAGGGGATGAGGGAGGTGGAAGAGAGAAGGAAAAGACCCTCTTTACATAAAGACCCACGTAAATAACAGGTCACTTTTGACTTAAAAAAAAAATAAACAAACAGATAATGGAAATAAGTTTCTTTAAAAATAGACTTCAAAAGCTGCCTGTGGGCTCTCAGTGCTGCTCTGATCTGCTGCCTGCTCAGAGACTTCCACTTCAGCGAAAATGACCCCAATCTCCCTGGCACAGCACACAAGGGTCTGAACATCTTAAAATAACTGGACTCTGTGACTGTTTCTCTGCAGATCCTGCAGAAAGGAGGCCGGAAGCAGGTCTTTTGTCCACGCACAGTATGGAAAATGTGTCCTACTTGTGTGCAGTTCAGATTTACACCAAGACCTAGAACGAATGAGGTATTATGCACGCTCCTAGAGTTTGTGATACGTGGGTTTTCACGGTACTCTGATTCCCAACAGAGCAAATTCCAGCAGGCATCCTCATGGCAAGGAAGCAACTCAGCGTCCTGCTTAGGAAGGTTTTTCCTCTAAGTGTTTCACAACTGCCAGAAGCAAACCCTGGGTGGGAGTCACGGGGGATGCTGAGGGCTCATCACTCCCAGAAGCGTGACCCCTCTCAGGACATTTTCCAAATAACACAATCCCGAGCAGCTGCAACTGTGCCGTGCTCCTCCCTGGGGTGCTCCCCTCCTCCAGATCAGGGCTGCATCCAGGCGTGAAGTCTGACAAGTGGCCATGGCTCACATGACCCAACAGACCTCTCCGTGGGATGATGGTTCAGAAGGAGGTGGCTCACAGCCCCATGAGTCCAGAGCACATGTTGTATTATGTGTTACAGCAGTAACAAGACTAAACAACACAGAGGAGAGGAATAAAGCTCTTACCACCCTCTGCCTTCAGCTGAGCCAGGATTGAGTTTTCTCCTCGGCACATGGTCCTGGAAAGAAGGTAGGCAGCCATCAGCACCACTGCAACTTGAGGCAGCAGCATATGCTGGAGCAGAACCAGGCAAGGTAAATCACAAACACAGATGCCTCTCAAATACCCCGTGCAAGCAGGAGAAACAGTGTGCTTCCAGAGCACATATTTTCCAAATAACTGTTGATACATCAAGGACTACTTATTTCCTAATGGAGCTCATACCAATCCAGCACAGAAGCTGGGGAGCATTTTTGCAACGATGGTAAAACGTGTGACAAACAGAGCTGCTACCCTGTGTGCCACTGGATGTGTCTCTGTGTTCGGGATGTGAAATCATGTTAAGAAAAAACATCAAGAGGAACAGAATGCCGGATCAGGGAGCTTGTGGGATTATGGTTGGGCTGGAAAAGCCACAGTTGGCATCTCATTGAGAAACAACCAACCCATGGGCAATTTCTCAAGACTTATGGTTGTCCTTGCAGAAAAAAGCTCAGGAAAAAGGGTCTGGTTAGGGGGACATGCTGCTTTCCTTCTGCTTGTGTCCCCTACCCCACTCATCCTTCTAGAGGTGCAGCAGGACACCTGCAGACCAGCAGACGAGGGAGGTTTCACTCGGGGGGGAGCAGTAGTCTCCATAGGCTGACTGAGTCCTGGCCATACCATAACACAGCAGCTTTCCAGTAAAAACATCTTGCCTTGGGCCATTTTGCCTTCCTCTGCAGCCTGTTCCCAGCACAAAGAGCTACCTGGCACTGCTGCTTTTCAGTCATGAGACCTTTTTGCCATGAGACCAGCTGGGTTGCAAGTGTCCCCCCAACATCCATCCCAGAGCAGGGGAATCACACTGGGGAAGATACCACTTCCTTCATGGGGCCAGTGGGCAGAGTTAGGCCAAGTACTGGCCAAAAAGGCAGACTCAGAGACAAATCTTGGTCAGCAAGTCCTGGTTGGATCAGCTAAATGGAAAAAAATCATAGAATGATTTGGGTTGGAAGGGAACTCAAAGGTCACCTCGTTCCAACTCCCCTGCCATAGGTTGCCTGAAGACCCATCCAACTTGGCCACGCTGATGGCAGGTGGGGTCTTGGGGACCCCCGCCAGCAGGTGGAGGTGTTCAGAGAGGCCTCCAACAGCCCTGCAGTACCTGTAGTTGAAGTGCATGATGGCCTGCAGCGCGTTCCCCCCGCCGGTTGAAATGTCTCCTTCAAACCCAGGCAGCAGCGGGATCACCACGTACACTCGGAAACGCTTGTTTTCCCTGAAACAATAGTTTGGGGGAGCATCAGCCTGGAGATGCTGCATTAGCCTGGAAATGTTACAGCTTCATACAAGGTGAAGTCCCCTTGGTTTCACTTCCCCCATGCTGACCGACTTGGTTTCCACCGAGGCTACCACACAAATTTTAAGGGAGCAAAGCATGAAGTGGATTTCCAGTTTCAGTTACTATCAGTACTTCCACGAGTGCTCCTTCAGGAGTAGAAGGAATAATTTACTCTCAGCAGACAACAAAAGAAGCTAAAGGAAAAGAACCACATTTCCAGGGACGTTCAAGGGCAGGCTAAGTATTTCACAGATTGTGCCTGCCACTACAGAAGTTTGTTTGAGATCCCCAATAGCCCAGGCACACTGATACTGGTGCAGGTTGGAGCACACAGCTGCCTGGCAGAGCACAGAGCTATCACAGGCAGAAATCCAAAATCTAACCTGACATTCCACTGCCTCCTAGTTTTCAGAAGTCAGAAGCATCAGAAGAGGTGGAAAAAACTCAGGGCACAAGTGAAACATCGATCATTTGTAGAAGGCAAGTATGTTCCTGATACATCAAATGCCACAAAACTCAGTTCCAGAGTTCCCCCAAACTAATCCATACCCTAATTGTCATCCCATTCAGAACAAAAGCTACAACCACGGCACTGGCTTGGGGCTTTTCTCAAAGCCGACCTCTGGATTTTCTCCACTGACCAAAGCCAGATGCATCTGCTCTGCCAGCACTTCCCAGGCACCCCTGGATGCTGTCAATCCCCTGTCCTGCACCCAGGAGGAGGAGGATGATGCTCCATGGAAAGGTGCTGCCACTAGATGGCAAACACAGTTTAATCAGCACAAAGTCACTTCAGGAGCAGTCTGAGGATAAGTCTGTCTGAAGTTTTTGTTAGAAGTATTCTTTCCTAGAGCAAGCCATGCCTCTGAATTTAAGGGTGTGGGAAATGTGAACCACTGGGGTCCCATCTGAGCTGTGAGGGAGACAGTGAGGACCCGTGTGTCTTTAATTTCAACCAGCACTTCCTCCTATCTGTGCTGTGCACTGCAGACTGGCTTTAATTTGCCAGCAGAGCTCAGAAACAGTTAGTGAGGACTTACCCATACACGAGAGACTGTGAAACCAAGTCTGTTTATCTCATGAAAGAGATCTACCAACAAAAGCATTCCCCAAAAAAGCAATTTGTTTAAGGCCAATGTTTATTAAACTGGTTAGAGAGCCACCCATGAAAAAAAAGAGGAAACCAAGAAAAGAACAATATTAATAACATCAGTAAAAAATATTTAGTCTATAACAGCGAGAAGTATACAGGCTTCACTAGAGACCTCGGTTTACAATTAAACATCTGTGTGTCACCTATGCTGTTTTCCTGGGGCAGTTTGGAACATGAGCATTATGATACAAACCATCGAGGTCTGAATTTACTTTTAATCTTAGGCAATGCCAAGCACTCTGAAGTGTGAAGAATTTGAACCATATATTCAGTGAGGAATCACTAACATTAAGCTGGCATAAAATTGGAGCGCTGGCATAAAATTGGAGTAATACAGAAGTGAGCATCACATCTGGAAATGGGTCACTGAAGAATCTGTGTGACTCTCTTCTGTGCTAGACTTTTAGTATCTGGACGGAATGACACCCGTTACATAAACTTTATATAACAGGAAACTGTAAACAGATTACTCTGAGAATCAGCAGCATTGCTAATAGCAGGCAATTGATGCAACGGACCCGTGGTAATCGGTCCCCAAAGGCAGGAAAGGCAATCCAGAGTGGCTTCCCAGGGGAACACATCAGCACAGAGATCATAGAATTCTAGAATGGTTTGGGTGGGAAGGACCTTAAAGCTCATCTAGTCCCAACTCCCCTGCCATGGGCAGGGACACCTTCTCTGGGTGACCTGTGCCAGTGCCTCACCACTCTCACAGTATAGAATTTCTTCCCAACATCCCATCTAACTCTGCTCTTCTTCACTTTAAAGCCATTCCCCCTTGTCCTATCACACATGCCCTTGTCCAAAGTCCCTCTCTATCTCTCCTGTAGCCCCTTTAGGCACTGGAAGGTGCTTTAAGGTACTGTGCCAGCTGCCTGAGACTCTTGAGGTTGCAATGCAAACACCAGCAACACCGTTTTCAGCAGCACTGGCACCACTCCTCATTTACCCTGGGTGAAAAAATTCATCCCATCTTTTCATCCTTAGCAAATTTCAACTATCTGGGCTATGAATTGCAGCTCACACAGATCACAGGAAACTCCACCCTGTTGTTAATGGCACAGCAGATAACACCCAGGCCCTTCCCAGCCGAACACTGCTCCTCTTTCCACAGTGCCTCTGAACAAAGCCTGGCTCCTGGGAGCTCCAGTGACCTTGCAGATTCCTTGCAGGCCCCAGTGGCTGCCTCTATCAGGTTGGGTGCCTTTACCCAAGTAAGGAATTTCCAAGCTCAAGTGCCAAAAAAAGCAAAATTCCTGGGACCTTGGAGAGAGCACATCTGGGAAAGCAGCCCCTTCAAAGCTCTGGACAACTACAATATGGAAAAAATAATTAGTGCAATTTGCATGGTGAAAAAGCATGTGAGAGATGAAAGGAAGAAATTTAGAAAGTTTTGTGTGTATCAGTCCAGCAAGATGAGGATACAGTTTTAGACCACAAAATATATGTCTCTTAAAGAGAGACTCCAGGGGAGCAACCTTAAGCAGGGCTGCCCAGGATCAAAGAGAAGACAAGCCACTACTTGTGTCATTAATGTTATCATGGGTTTAGGTTTCCTGAAGCAAAAGGAGTGCCTAAAATGTGGTTGGATTTGATCCATCCAGGAACAAACGATGGCCCCCTTGCAATGGCTGGAGGTTGTGAACACCCTCCAGCATGTACCAGAAAGAGTTATTCACACAATAGCTGAACCCTGCAGTCAAATCCTCAAAATGTGTTTGCTTCCCCCATTTGAAGCCAATCCTCTCTACAGATGATTTAAATAAACCACAAATCCCAGTTCATCCTTCCCACCCATTAATTACCTGACCACCCAGCTGAAGACAGGTTGGCTGTGGAGTGAAGGTGTCACTGAACCAGAGCTTAAAAGACTTGCCTTTAAACAAGTTCCGTAATTAAAAATACATTTGCATCAGGCTAAGTCCAGAAAACCACTTTCTGGCTGCAAAGAAACACTAAGGAGTCTCACTGCTGCAAACGCAAGCAGATGCTCGACTGCATTGGTTCTGCATCAGCACAGCTATTGTACAGCTGTGTCCATTAAGGTGTTATTTTGCACCACACCATGGAAATGCACCTGGAAGACCTCCACTGCCTTGTTAAGAACAGGTTACCTGTGAGCTTTAAGAATCCTCTGAGCAATTGCATCGCCAATCTTGTTCCAGACAACTTTGTCATCAGCACAGCTAATAAAAAACTGGTTCTGCAGGAAGAGCAAGCAAAGCTACTGTCAGACACTGCCAGCAACCAACCAAAAATATTTGCATGCTTTGTTTCAGACCAAGAGCAACTAAAGATAGCTGGGTTTGTGTGCCATTGGAGTGGAGGCTTTTTTTAATTATGATTAAATGATATGTCTGTCTGTGCTTGTTTAAGGAATGAATTGGTCCTTATTAATCACACTCCTTAGAAAGTTCATGTAAAGAGCAACCTAAAAAGAGGCTAAAAAAAAAATAAAATAAGAGAATAAGCATCTCCATTCAGCCAGCACTGAGTGTCACTCTGACACAAGAGATTCCTGCAGCTGAAGGATGAATGGATGAAGAGCAGCCCTGTGAGTTGGAGATGTGGGCATGCACAGGGGACACTGCAAAGCCACAGAGGGGACAGGAAGACTATTGCACAGGACAAGAAAGCTGCTGGCAATTTTGCAAATAGCCTTAGTAAAGGAGAGGTCTATTTTTAACACCTCGTGATTAGAAGGCTGCCAGGGTAAAACCCTTCAGTTTGGTCTGAAGAGCACTTAAGTTGATGGAGCCCTCTAAATTCATAAAAAATTAAGACCAAACCTCAAGAAGCAGAATGACCCTCCTGATGGAGGCAAGCCATGCCCAGAGGATCAGGACTCTCCTGCTTTCCCCCACTGCCACTCACTTCTATGTAGATGTAGTGCTTGCTGTTCTCTATCACACTGATGTAGGCTTTGTGGATGGATTCCTCGTGGTATTTGATGCCAGCTGACCAGTCAGCAGCAGAGCGGATCACCTGGAGAGCAAGAGAATAACACCTTCAGCTCAGTCCACCCAGGACACCACCACAGCATGGCAACGGAATTACTCAAGAGGCAACGCTCTTCCCTGGCAGTGTTCACTAAATAAGGTAATAGAGTTCACTAAATAAGGTAATACATGCAACATCTGTACTGCATTTGTAATCAGGAGAAAGAACGTTCAAAAATGGTATTAATGCCTAATGTTTTGATTAAAGACATCAGTGCCCTGTTCTGTGGCTGTGTTCCCGCCCTCTCCCACCTGAGCACCTCCAGATGCAACAGAAGTAGCACAATGGAATTTTGTTCTTGCTTAAGGGCTTATGATAAATTGCTTTTAAAACAACCTGAGTTTCCAAGCTTTAGGTGTGCACATCCCATCATTGACCTCCTGCCCAGCACTTCAAAGCTGGTCTCCAGCTGGGTCAGTGTGTTTTCCCCACAAACAGCCTGTACCCAACCATACAGTCAGTCTGATAACACAGGCCGTATTATCTTTGTCCACAGCACTCCAGATCATTTGTCTCTTCTGCCAAATTCTTGCACAAGCCATCCCATTTGTGATGATACGACTTTTAAAATTTATAGTTCAGCTGCCCACGTTTAATTTATTAGTTCTTACTGGAAATCCACTTTTAAAGTAGATCCTGCAAGATCCCCTGGGCATGTTCTGCCCCTCCCTCCTGCAGTTTTTGTGCAAGAGAGCCAAACCAATATGAGAAACAACCTTTGTTCATGCTCTATGCCAGGCTGAGCGAGCCTCACAGTGGCCAGCATCTTGTTCCCCCCAGCCAGATATGCTGTGGCACCTCCTCCTCCTGAACTTTGAGTCAAGAGGAAGCCACACTATGCCCCAAGTGACGTCTTCCTAGATGGAAATGTAGTTTTTAATTAAGTGTTGGCAGAGTATGTGCTTGGGGGAAACAATTACTCATGATTAGGCTCTGTCTTTAAACATTGTCAAGACAAAACCCATTGAAACAATAGCCTTAAAATATCTCAATATAGCCATTATACCAGCCCTTGGGGCCAGTCCCAGACAAGACAAGATCCAAGTGCTGAGGATCTGTGAAATGTGTGTGTCAGAACACACAAAAGCCTTATCTCTTGGGGTCAACCATATGTTGGGATCAACCACTTTTTTCTTTGGAAATCCCTCCCATGGATTTCTTCTAATTCTCCATGTCCAGCTTCTGCCTTGCTCCATGTTACTCCCCCTGTTCCCCCAACATCCCTGATATCCTGTCCTTGAGCTCTGCTGGCTGTGGCATGGCTGACGACTCTCAAGGGCTAATTAATTACCAGTAGTAAGCAGCAGGTAAGGATCTGGCCCTTTGGTCCAGGTGCTGCTTGCCTAAACCAAATCAATCCTCTTGTCTCTGGAGCACCTCTGGAAGTGGCACTGACGGGTGCTGCTGTTAAGGAGCACGCGACTCCTGAGCTAATTCCTTCACCTGGACAGAAGGAGTTTTCTCCCACAGGTCACTGAAAAACAGACCCTGCAACGCTATTTGGCTTCTCTCTTGGCCAACAGGAGGGAGCACTCCTTTCCAGCACCATGGCTTCCCAGCGCATCATCTGCCTGCCCTTACCTGCCTTCCTCTTCACTCCTCCACACCGCAGGCTGCCTGCTGTTACAGGGCCATTATCCCTCTGCCTCATCCCAAAACAATCTCATGGCTCATTCCAAAAAGCTGGCACAGCATCAATCAAAAAGCTTATGTCAGGTGCAACCTCGAATCCATGTGTGGAGGGAAGGAGAGGTGTCAGAAGGTGCTGGCTGGGACAGCAGAACAGGCGTAAAGTGTTCCACAGCTTGGACCTCAAAGTTATTTTTAATAATTTTAAAAGGTCTGCAGCCACAGGGGCAGGTGAGGAGGTGGCAGGACAAGGCCACCAATGGCAGCATTGCATGGGTGCAGCATGCATCCCAAGGAACCAAAGCTGTGGCACTCACAGACACATACACACTCCTGGAAGTTTCCTACACAGGCATTCCCGTATCACTGATGTTCCATCTCACACTTCTGGGCATCTCCCCCTTCCTGTCAAGGTATTTAAAGTGAGCTGGCTCAAACCCAACCTATCTCCTAGGGAGAAAAGGCCTCACACTGCCCAGCAGAGCACCTCCCATCCAGAGTTGGCATCTTCATGCTCCTGCCTCTCCTCTCCCCTCCCTCAAGCCTCTCAATAGCTTGTCAGCCCTTTCTCTAACCGATACAGGGATAATAAATGTTATGTTTGCTGAGGGCTAGTGCATAAATCCCAAACAATGTGAGCTCTCACACAAACTTCAAAGAGGTAAGGGCGTTAGCTGCTGCCAGAGCATTAAATTTTCATTGCATTTCCATCAGGAACGGGATGTTGCCTCACCATGTCACATCTTTTGCAACACTGGCTTTGGCAGATAACTGCAAACTCTGGAGTGGAAATAGAGAGATGGAAAAAAACCTAGCACTGCCTCTGGCAAACAGCTATTTGACTCCTGCAAGAATCAATGTACTCTTGCAAAAAGCACGTTGCTGTTGCTAGCAAAGCCCAGAAGTTCAAACGAAAAAAGATGAGAGACCATTCGCGACTCCTTTTCCTCCTTCCCAGGCTGTACCTCCACAGCCTTTCCCACGCACACTGCATTCATCCTCCCTGCCCAGGGGAAAGCCCTTGTCAGTGCTGCTCCTGCTATCCCCACCCTCCCAAATATGCTGCTCCTCTCCTCTGACAAAGGAGAGCAAAACCAGATGGTACAATGAGGTTGGAATCTGTTGCTGACAGGTCAGTGGCTCAGGCTTGCAGCAACTGTTGCAATCCCCATGGATCTTTTGTGTTTTCCCTTCCTCTGATCTGCCCACAATTGAAGACAGATTTGCAAACAAGGCTCAGAAACAAGACACCCAGCAGCCAGGCTTTCCTCAATCACGCCACAGCCAGGGACAGTTCTGGGATGATGGATTTTACCTTAGGGCAGTAACTTCTGCCTATGAAGTCCCTATACAGCCCCAAAATGAGAATAATATGAGTTTGGTTGTTGGCCAGTCACAGGATTCAGTATCAACAATAGGAACAATATTGCTCTAGTTTTTCTGGATTAAAAAGCCAGTGAAAGATTTTAGGGTATCTGCTTATTTCTGCACTGGACTGTACCACTGAAAGGAGATGTGAGCACCTACAACCCTCAGCTACGAAACTAATAAAGGACAGACAAGAGGTTGATATTCCTCTGACTGGAGGAAAGAAGCCACACAAGGGTGCCCCGATGCACACCCTAGAAGCTCCAGAAGAAGGCAACCAGGAAGGGGAGCTCAGATCCAGGCTGCAGGTATCCTCTCTCCCCACCCACTGCATCAGCCAAACCTGAAACCTCCATCCGGAGCAGAGCCTGAGCCACCCGTGGACCTGCAGCGGGACTTCAGGGATGTTCAGGGCACAAGTGTCATCTGGGAACTGATGGAAACCAGGCCAGTGTGGGCATTATGGAGCAGACAGTCAAAATTTTAGTATGTGCATGCAAATCCCTGCCTCTGAGCTCGAGGAGGTCACCCAGAAACCATAACCCAGCCGCAAGCAGCCTGAGGACACGCAGCCAGGCAGGACAGACAAGCCCCCCTCACTGCTTCCACAGGGCTTGGTGCTCCAAATGCTCTTCCCCACCAGTTTTCCCTCACACTGGGAAGGCTGAGACATTGCAGGACAACATGTTTTCAGCCTCATATCATCTAGTTTTATTTATCTGGCTACATGCAGGGCTGGGCTACTCTGACAGATCTCTAAAAGCTACAATTTGGCATAAATTAGCAATGAGCAAGGTAGTTTCAAATGAATAATTTACAAGACAAACCTGCTCCTTTTTTGCTGTTTATGGCATCACTGAGAACAGCTCCTCATTTCCTGGATTTATCAGTTATTTGCAATGCCCCAAAAATGTGGTGGCCAGGCTAGTTTTCCAACAGCTTCCCCATCACTCAGCACCGGCATCTGGGGCAATCCACAGTCCCCATTTGAGCTCCATCCTCCTCTCCCATGGGCTGATGCCCTGAGCCAGCAGCTCTGCGGTATGGACTGAAGAGAAGTTGAATCTATGTTGTTCTCAGTTTAATTGCTCCTTTGGGAACTGCTTCCAGTTCTGTAATCAGTAGAGCTTAACTTTTTGCTACAGCAAACCCCTTGATTCTAACCCTTGTGGTTAGAATGTGCTCAGGGGACACAAGCCCCATCACTTCCATGAGAAGAAGATTTCCCAAAAAGCTGGTGTCACAGACACAGGCAGGGAGGCATTTACAGCCACAAGGAAGCACACTTATTTCTGAAGGAGGCTATTTCCCAACAAGCTGCAAGCATTGCTTTGGAGGCTGATGTAAAACACCCCAGACCCATGAAACAAGATCCCTGTGCTGGCCATCCCTCACACCACACAGGGAGGAGCAGACAATGCCCTGGCAACCCACAAACCCAGAAAAGAGCATCTGATTTCACTAAGCTTTCCCAAATGTTGCTGTTTTCTGGGCAGACCACTCCTTACGAAGAGCAAAAGCATGCATTTTTCCTGGTTTTGGTCTAACTGCTCTTACTTCATACATCTTTTATCCACAAAACGGTTTTGCTGCTTCAGCAACTATTTTGACTTTGTACTCTTCAACAAATTCGTATTTCTGCTGGGTAGCAGGAGTACTCAATACATGCACTCAGTAGAGCTAACTGGGTTTTAAATAGAGGTATCTTGGCAATTCTGACTGTGAGGATGATTGTCACAAACGAGACTGTGGGCTGACTGTGTGGAACTGCACAGGACCCACAGGGTTGCCTGGCTGCCTAATAAAATGCAGATGAAGTTCAAGGCAGAAAACAACAGCCCCAAGACTCCACTTGATGCTGGGCTCTTGCTGACCGCTGGCCGTCTCAGTGAGGCGTCAGGGTCAGGTATACTGCTCTAAGATCTGAGATAAACACTCAGTGACTCAGTAACCTCAACCCACCAGGCCTTTTCAAATCATAAAAAACAAATGTTAGATGCTAGACGAAGAGCAGCAGAAAACAAACCAGAAAACCACACAGCTATACAAAGTCATGGTGTTCCCACAACTTGAGTACTGCATACAGCTTAGTCCTCTCACCTCAAAGGTGGAGGTATAAATTAATGCTTCTCTACTGAAGGAGATGCATTATTTTATTGTAATTGAGGATCTGAGCACCTAATCTGTGAGTTAAATTAAACAAGAGTTTCGCAATTTATAATTCAAGTTGTGCAGAGGGTCTGTCAGGAATCAACACTTCCTCTGGGATGATGCAGAACAAGCAGTCTTAAGAGCATATGAGCAGGAGACCATCAACACCCACCTGGACTGTGGCAGGAACAGCATCAGGCACCTGATACTTCAACTCATTAGCAGTTTGCTGGGATTTTGGCAACAGGAATGGGTAGGACAGGGATCGGTATTTGGGCTTCATAATCTGCAAAGGGGAAAAAACAGATAAAAAAATCCTTGAAGAGATTGCAACATATTATAGCAGCATAGAGAAACAGAATGCATGCCTATAGAGGGTACGTGGATGATGCAGGGCTGTGTTTATCTCCATGCCCCCAGCAGTGATTCCCACATCCCACCTTGGTGAAGTTCCAGCGCTGGATGAAGTGCCGAGCGACGTCACGAGCGGCTTTGCCATGCACCGCGGAGGAGATGTCGTGCCAGGGCATCCTTGGGGTGGTGTATCTGTCAATGAAGTCTACAGGAAAGGAAAGCACACTTCAACTTCTCAGACAAAGCACAGGAATGTGGAAAAGCGCAGCATCCTTCTCCTCTAACTAAAGTTTCTGGGACACAGCACCGAGAGCCAGCCAGGCAGTCACCTGCATCCACGTGCACGGACCGTAACTTCATAACTGGCCCTAGAATCTCTCAACGTGAGTTTTGCTGATTTTTTTCCTGGCAGCCAAACCAAATCAGCCTCATTACCCCTGACTTAAAAGCAGGAAAAATATGGTTTGAGACCGAAAAGATATGAAAGAGAGTTTGGGGGAATACCAAGCAAAAAGACTTCCAGGGTAGAAAGGCACTTACCAGCAAAAGGCTTGTCGAGTTGAACCCAGTCTTTAAAGACAAAGTTGCAATAGTCTTTTCCATGCCAGAACCTGGTTTCCCCAAGCAGTTCACCAACACCTGTCTTCAGGCTGCGGATGGATCCTTTATCTGTCCGGGGCAAACAAAAAAACAAAGACATGCTCCAAAGTCACGGCTGACCCTCGCACACGGCTGGTGAGAGACTCACCACTGGTGGGACCTGCCAGTCCCAAGCAGCTGAAGCTGATTTCTCCCTAGTCTTCCTGTTGCTTTCAATGGATGCATATTAATATTTTTTCTTCCCAATTTTAATATTTGTTATACAACCAAAACAGGTTATACATATAAGAGCCTGTTACAGAAACAAAAAGCAGATGCTGAATTCTCTATATACTGGACAAAAAAAATCACCCTATAATCATTTGTCTTTCCCCAGTCCTATGACACCTAGATATTCCCATTTAGCAGAATCCACATCTTGCATATCATCTACTTAATATATTTTAAAATACTAATGAACTAATTTCCACCTTCTCTGATAGAAGGTTTATTACTTTTGCCTCTCTAGCAGGGTGTATCTCCTCCAACAGAACTAGTCTTTATCAACTAGAATGAAATGTTCATGTTCCTTCATTAAGTATTGCGGGTTTTCTCTGTTTTATTTTGGTTTTTCCAAATAAAAATGTCATCTTTTGATACAAGTTTACATGTTAAACAAATGGATCTCAAGTTCCAAAATTCACCATGATTAAAAATGGTCTAAAATATTTTAGGCAGGGATACTCCCTCCTAACAGGACCTCTTTTACAGAGGACATATTTTTGTGCAGTAAACTCTTTTTCCTCACTCTTTTAAAACTCAAAAATGTTGGCCTGGTTAACCACTTAACTGGTATTATCTCCTGACCCTGAGAGCAGTCTTCACCTATGGCACCAAATACCAGCGCAGTAATTTTACAGTAACATGCCAGGAGCATGTTAACCTGACCACATCTCCAGGTAACCATAAAACAAACAAACTATAAAACCCCTTAGCACAAAAAAACCACCTTCCAACACTCAACAAAATATACATTGGCAGCAGCACAAGACTGGGTTACACAAAGCAAGCCCTGCCAGCGCTGCTGTGACCCCACCGAGCCGAGCTGAGCCAAGCCATGCCAAAAATGCCATGCAGTAGGTATGCACCACAGCTGCCTTGGGGAGCTTGAGCTTCTAGTGAGAGTCCAGGTGGAGCTGGGGAACCGCTGACTCGACAGGCTCGAGTGGGAATGGGTGGGATACACCATCTGGCCAACACACACTCCATGTGCCGAGCTCCGATGACTGTACAGTGACTCATGAGTGAGCACAAGTGACTACGGGGGAGACCGCACATCACTTCCATGAAGCAATGGAAATTCCTGGTTACCTGCCACTACTTTGTAACCAATATTTTATAGCTGGCAATAAATGCCAGAGAGGAAGGCATTTGAAAGAGGAAGATGTTGAAGAACTGCTCCTTGCTCTGTACCAGAACTCAGGCATCTCTGTGAGGTGCCACATTGGAACGGGCCCTTCCAACACCTGTCCAGAGATGGGAACAGCTCAGTGCTCACAACCACCCAGCTCCTGTCTCAACTGAGTGCGCTCTCCTTGATTTTAGTTAAGGGCAAAAGAGGGAACCCAAGTCTTTGTCGAAACATAGGTCTGACAGCAGCCACTCTGCTGTTTCCTCTCTCCCTTTGCATGTCTTCCTGCTTACTTTTAAAATATCCAATGCAGAAGTTCCCAGTTCCAGTAACAAGCTCCTTCTTTTGCAGGATGAGAGCTGCTGAAATCATCATGTACCAGAGCTATTTCCTCAACTGTTCCCTGCTGCTATTACTGCAGATTTTTTGTTTATTTGTTTGGGTTTTTGTTTGGATTTGGGTTTGTTGTTGTTTTGGTTTGGGTTTGTTGATTATTACTTATTTATGCTGCAGTATTTGTAGTTTCCAGAGAAGGCTCTTCTGCCAGGATGCCCGCAGAGGAGGGATACGGGTGCTGGGAGAACAGCAAGCAGCAAAGGCTGATCCTGGCACCCAACCTAACTCTCACCAAAGTTATAATGCAAAACCATCAGCAGCTAAAGCCTGAAGGGATCCGCACCTCTGCCCTCCTCCACTTACCCTCCCGAGGCTCAGCGAGCCCCTGTTTGGATTCACTGTGGTGATGGAACATTTTCAGGTGGGGCCTTAAACTCTGGATTATATTCGGTTGACTTCTAGTGGGGTTAGGGAAACCTGCAGAAAGTCAAGATGCTCTATTCACGGCAAAAACACACGTCCACTTCTGCTCCCCTGGTGCCTGCTCCTGTCTGAGGACACCTGGCACGGTAGGAGCTCAAACGAGACGTCAGTTTGCTGGAACTACAAGTGACCAACAAGCAAAAGACCAAGACTCAGCTGGTTTTAAACTAAACAGATATAATGAAGTACAAAGCCATGGCTGTGTCCTGAGCTGGCTGCGACCAACACTCCAGCAAGGCTTCCTCCGGCCAGAGGCAGGAGTAAGATCTGCAGGGAGGGATGGGAATTCCAGAAAATTCCCACCGTGAGCAACATACAGCTTCAGGAGCTGAGGACTTTTTCAGGAAGGACTCCATGCTGGAACAAATGTCAAGCTGATCCTTGTAATTTTAGCACTGAAACTATTTTTAATTGGAGCATTAAAAGCTGCATTTCAGTATTCAACTGTCGAATAGTCTCTCCTCTCTAGCAAGTGGGTAAATTGGGAATATTACCATTTAAATGAACTGATTTAAACCCAGGTTAACACCAGCCTGAGAGGGGATAACCCCACTAAGAAACTGTTTTGCTTGCAGTAATAAATGCAAGATGAGAAATTAAGGATTCAATTCTCTCTTGCAGAAACAAACACTTTCCAACAGTATAAACATTAAGAATCATGTATCATGTCATCTGATGGCTCATGACGATTGCTAAATAAAAAAACCACATAAAACCCTTCCTGTGTATTTTGCAGTGACACAAATTTCTATACCTAGCCAATATTCTGATGGTTTAGAAACTCATCAGCTTTCCTTCCTTACGAAGAACACATTACCCTAGAAATCATGTGAATGTGCACATACACCCACCCACCCACCTCCACACACGCTTTATATACATTGTTTAGTTGAACATCGTCACTTACTTGAGTCACTGTCGATGCTGCTGACGCTGTCAGCATGGTGCATGCCGTGTTTGTGGAGATGCTTGTAAATACTGAACCTTGAAAACTTCCTGGATTTTCCTACTCCTTTCATTTTTGATATGTCTGGGGCATCATCAGTGTTTCTCTCGAAAAAGTGGCTTTCTGGGGACAGAGCCTGAGGCTGCAGTGGGACATGTTCAGATAACTCCGCTGCAGACTTAAGAGACAGAAGACATGGCTGTAGGTGATGTTCAGACAGGTTCCCCTTTAACTACAGATTCTCGTGCTTATCAACGCTCAGAAACAACCATGAGCCAAATTTTGCTCCGTGACAGACACACCTTGGTGGCAGGCTTTTTGGGGAGAGCCTGTACTGGGGAGGCACTCAACAGGAAAACCCGTTAATACTAGCACCATTTGATTCCATAAATTTACTCTGGATTATTACTACCCTTCAAATTCTCTTCAGCCTAGACCTCACAGATTTTTAGAGATATGTGGCTGCAGACAGACCCAGGTTAGCAGCTGCTGAGGGCACAAGTATTGAGAATTTCAGAGCACTCTGTCAGTGCTTACTGTGAATTTCTAGCTAAGTTTTATTAAGAAAGGTTGCCCAGGGAGGCTGTGGATACCCCATAACCCTGGAAGTATTCAAAGCCAGGGTGGATGGGGCTTCGAGCAATCTGTTTTAGTGGAAGGTGTCCCTGCCCATGGGAGGGGGTTAACTCTACATGATCTTTAAGGTCCCTTCCAACCACAAACATTTTAAGATTCTGTGATTCTAAGAACACAGACTTCAAGTTGTGAATGCTGTTCCAAGCTCCAGGGGCGAATGCAGCTGTCTATCTCTGTGCCCTAACTCGGGCTGGTCAGCATCCAGCCCTAGAGAGTCATTCAGTGCTCAGATACTCCCTCCTTCTCACCACTATTTGACTCTGAAGCTCCCGAACCCAACCCCAGGCTCTGAAGGGAACAGAGCCTGTTCAGCCCCACTGCACACCTGCTGCACAGGTGCTGACCGTGGCCACTTACCGCCAGGTTGGCCGTTGACACCGACTTCGCGGCCGTCATTCGTTTCACGCTGCCCACGTCGGTCAGACGGTGCTCGTCGTCGTCCCACCGGCCGTACGCCAGGTCGATGCCACCCACAAACGCCACCGACTGGTCCACGATGACCAGCTTCTCGTGGTGGGCCCAGAGGTACACGGAGGAGGACACGTGGTCTGGGTGTCTCATCACCTGTGGAGAAAACCAGCACTCCAGCTCAGCACTGCTGCCAAATTTAAATCCCTCCTGTCCAGATTTTTTTTTTTTTGGCTGCTCGAGGTGACAGGGAAACACTGGAGCTGTTAATGGGTGCATCCACACAGACTGCTTGATTACTGAAGCTACACAATTCCCCACTGGTTGGGTCAGCCATACCGGCAGGCAGGTGCTTCCCCACAACACAGGTATTCCCGAGCAGCAATGGTTACTGAGGCTGGGATAGGTCACACCTACAACAACAGTTTCGTAAGAGGACCATAGTCAAGGAAACGGTTTCATCAAACCATGCTTTCAGTAGAGCTGTAATAGCTGAGCTTTCAAACACAGAGCCTGCTCTAAAAGAAAACAACATATTGGTGATCTGAGTCACTTCTTTGGTTGTTGCCATCACACAAGGGAAATGAGAAGTTGGCTGGGTTTTTTTCCCCCATCTAAAAATCAGCAAGTTGTTTGGCATTTGTTTATGAGATTCTTTTTGACATGTGTTTATGGCACAGAAATTTCTATACCTAAGCATACAGTGTATAGTTTTATTTTTTTTATATTAGAGCCACTGGACCAACTTCCGGGAGAAAAAGCTATAGAATTTCATCTGGCTGCTCCCAAAACCTGTAACACAGCTAGAGTGTATCTTCCAGTTACAACTTCTGGTCTTGCTGCAAAGATGATGCCGAACAGATGCTTCCCTTCACTGTGACAACTGATCAAGTGACAATAAATCAATTATTCTAGCATAACATATATCTTACTGCTCCTTAAGATGTATATGTCTCTAATTTTAAAAGACTCGATCTAGCCTTATCTACTGGTTTGTCTGCCACAGCTCATTTTCAGCTTGGTGTCAAAACAGCAGAGTAACAGCACAGGACAGTGCAATGCTGTTCATCTGTGATGGAAACATTAACATATCCAGTGTTGACTCTCATCATTCATGTTTGAACAGAAATGCTGAAATGAGGCACCATTCTCCAAGTGTAATTTTCCATCTGATGTAACCCCATTAACTTGTCACATGAAACACGCTTCTAGTGAATTAGGCAAAAAGTTGCTTTGGCAAATATAAACTAAGCAATTTTAGGTTCCACTAAAATCTATAGAAATTAAGTTGTAGTCACTACAGAGGTATGTCTTCTCAGACTATTCCCACTGTAATGGCGGGAAGCGCTCTTCCAGTTCACACCCAAATACACTGGGGTCAGCACTAGCCATCAAGAACAAGTAAAGGCAAACGTCCTCCTTAGAGCAGTGTGCACTTACCTTGATGTTTGGATGGAGGTGCATGAGCGTCCGCTTGCTGTATTCACTGTTGATCCCTAGGGCAAGCTCCACCTCTTTGTACAGCATAACAAAAATTCTCACTCCTTGTTGCTGTCAGAAATAAAAAGGAACACGTGGTACTTAGGCACGTCAATGGATACAGTCCATTTCTGAAGCAAGGAAAAGCTAAGAGGCAGTAAAAGTGTGTTGTGCCTGCTGATGGAAACGCAGACTGATGTTACCTTGCTCTTGATTATGCCCTTTCAGACCCACCATGGTGACCCCACAGCCTGGAAGGACCTGCACTGCTCGGGAAAGCTCTTCAGCTCCCTGAGGAGGGCTCAGTTTGTGTGTGAAGAGCTGAGCTATGCCAAAGCCCACCAACAGGTCATCCCCACAGCAGCTCCTTTTACACACCCTTTGAGGTGATTTTGCAAACATGATTCACTCCATGTATAATCATGCTGCACACCTGCACTGAAGTTCAGTGTTCTGCTGCCTCGTGTTGCCCTGAGGTTTGCCCATAGTTAACTGTCTCTGCAGGATGAACAGACCCATGTGATCATGCGCACATCCCTCATCTAAAGGGGATGCTGCCAACTCAAAACCAGCAAAGAAGTTCTTTCTGCTGGTACAGGTAAACAAGTCCTAGAATACAATGAGCAGTGCTAAAAAGATGGTGTTTTTTGTGATCAGCATGGTATCCATGGGAGGGTTTCTAAGCACACTGTAAAAGCACCTTCAAATGTGCCAAGTACGCCCCAAACCTTGGAAAATACTGGTCACACAGTGGGACACCTTCACTTGCCATAAATCAGCATGGATTAAAAATTTGCACTGGAGTTTGACAGCATAAACTTGGGACCTAAACATTCCACAGCCTTTTAAATTCCTATTCCCGTAAAGCAGCTACTGAGAGCTTAGGCAGTCTCTAAACTGTGGATGATATTCTGCTTCTCACTGCACCCAGGGAAGTCCCAGTCAGCACTGAGCACACAGAAAGGACAGCCTTACCCCAATACCTCTAAATACTTCTAAATTACATATATCACATGGAGAGCACGAGACAGAAACAGCTCTTTGACCCCACCAGGAACTGGGCAGTCATAATGCAAGCTGAAGTGACCCTAACTCGGGGCAATCAGAGGATCACAGAATCATAGAATGACCTGGGTTGGAAAGGACTTTAAAGATCGCGGAGTTCCAATCCCCTGCCATGTGCAGGGACACCTTCCACTAGACCAGGTTGCTACAAGCTCTATCCAACCTGGCCTTGAACACTTCCAAGGATGGGACATCCACAGTGTCTCTGGGCAACCTGTGCCCAGACTCTTTCAGTCTGAAGCCACTGAAGTTTGAAGGATCTACCCTTCTGCCTCCGAGCTCTTCCAAAACCAAATGGGGGGTGCAAATCAAAACACGCAGTTTTCTGAGGCCGTCTGATATGAGGCTTGGACAACTTTAACTCTCATCTCTACCAAACTAAACAGTGCAAACGCTGCAGTCCCAGTGCGACCCTGTAACTGGGTGGGTACACAGGGCTCTCTGCAGGGTGAGGGTTGCAGCTGGAGCTCACTTACGGCCTTCCTCTTGAGGATGCAGTCCAGCCGCCAGCGATTTCCTTCCACAACCGGTCGTTTCATGAAGATTTCTGGGCTCAGCCTAAGAAGATAAATGAGTGGAAAAAACATAGCATATGTAGCCCACAAACAAAGCACTGGCCTAAATAATCAACTTGGGAAGCAAAGAAATCAAAGTTTAAATAAAGTGGATGTGAAGGCTTATGTCCCAGAGTGATGCATTCTCCAATATCCTGCTCTTTGTTCTTTAATAACAGAGCATTACAGAAGGGGATGTGTCCAGTACACTCATCTTAGTATTGAACAACCCATGAGATCAAGTTTAACAGTGATGTGTAAATAGGGAAATTTGGACTCTATCTATGAAAGAAAGATGCAACAAAAGAAAACCCCAAGGTAGATTTGAAAGAAATGTGCAGACATAAAAAATAAATAAGAGTGGGATTTCAGTTTGCCTGGTACTTGGGCTACCTGAGCAGCACAGATTTGTACTGAATTTTCCTTGCTGCCTAAAGACAAAGCAATAGGATCTCTCAACAGGACATTTTATTGATTGATAGCTTTAAGGATTACGAGAAATAATTAAGCAATCTCATCTAACTCCTGCAGAGCAAGGTGACAGAATTTCATTCCTTTACTTTTGTACCAAGCATGGGAACTTCTGCTTAAACAAAGCATAAGCACTACATCCTAAAAACATGCTTCTGACAACAGCATTTTTATCTTATACTCCAAGTTTCAGATACGTTTTGGAATTCCATGGTACATTAACAATTGTCTGAATAAAACACTAAGTAAGAGACAATGGGTCTGAAATGGGATGCTTCTGAATTGCCACCTGATGTTGCATATGGGGATCCAGGAGCATTGGGCTTAATTGTGGCCACGTAGGAAACAGATTTATCCCAGTAAATGCTAACATCATATGTAGCTTTTTCATAATAATTTCCACCTAAGAACTAATTCTCCCAGTTCCTAGTGGTAGTGGATAAGAAGCAAGAAGTTCATTTTACAGATGGAGAAAGATAAGCATGGAGACATGCCCAAGGTGAAGGGGACATCTGAGTCATGTCTTGCGAGCCTCCCATCCCCATGGTCCAGGCTGGTTCAGGCAGATTCACCTCCACAAAGGCAAGACATGGGCAGTCACAACCAGTACCCAGCCAAGAAACTCTGCCAGAGGCTGTGAAAACACCCTTTCCTGCCTCAAACAGGAACCAGATCACTGCCTAAATACATTGACTCACTAGTTAAGTAGTGGGCAGAGCCAGGTCCTTTGGCAGCCACACAGCTCAGAAAGGGCAACAAAACTCCCCTCACCCATTATCTTGATCACTTAAGAGCAGACCAAAACCACAGCCCCACAGGATGCTCTCATTGCTGGCATGAAGCTTCCCAAGACTGTGAGAAGCTGAAAGGAGGATCCCATGGCAAGAGCACTGTTGGAGGTGTTTGAGCATCCCTGTTCCCTCATATACTGAAAGCCCTGTGCGCCCCTCGGGTCTGCGGCGATTTACACTCCCGATGAGCACCACACACTGCAACATTTGCAATTCAGGTGGTGCCTCCACGCAGTTTCAGGCATTTCCATGGAAGGAGACAACCAAGCTGTTGATGCGAAGCATGCGCTTTTGCTGCCAACCCTCCTGAAAAGGCCTTTGAATACAACACAAGGAGAGGTTTGGGTGTGCTGCCAAACCATCTGGCCGCACGGCTCACTGCCATACTGTAGGGCCCCCGAACAGTGCCGCATTGTCGGCAACGCCCCGGGAGAGACAGCTGGTCAACACCCAAGTATGCGAGTACGAACCACCAATCTGTGATGAAAATCTCCTCCTTAGCAGCTTCCATGGCATTGGCGACATCCTCGAAGTACCACTTCGCATTTACATACCTGCAAAAGCAAACACAGCATGAAGGTTTACGTTTCCTCCCCTTCATTAATCAAAGTACATGGCTGAAGAGCGATGGGGTTGTGCCAGTGCTGTTTACATTCTCTTCTCAAAAGCAAACACAAACCTAATATCAAGAATCAGGACAACACACAGGGAGAATTCAATGCTGCTATTAGTAGCTTGGTGAAACAGCACAATAAGAGGTTATTAAGTGCCACTTGGCACTTCTGCCAACCACACGCAATATTCCTGGATTTTGCTCGAGGTTCAAGCCAGGTTTGTCACTCAGGAAAGGATGGTGGAGTGGTGCTTTCTCTGATTTACGAAAACTACTCAGTCAGTGGTTGCTGCAAGGCAGAAGCTGCAGCAAAAGCACCACAAGGGTTTGCTTCCAGCTAGAATCCAGCTTTTGAGGTGCTTCTGGGCATGCCTTAGTGCCGTCAGGTTGCACTGCAGATGGAAGGATTACTCATGGGACTGCTGTGTGCATAACGCCCAGTCACCCTCAGACTATAGCCAAATTTGCATTTGTTGATTCTCTTTGATTCCCTTTATCCTTACAATGACAAATACCAAATGTGTTCAAATTCCAGTGAAACTTAACGTTACAAAAGACTATTAGCTGTGACGCAAACAGAAGCAAAGCGCTCCTGTCACCGGCCCTGCTATTCCCTTCCTGGTGGAGAAGACCTCATTTTTTTGCAACTTCTCTAATTATCATCAGTCCCCCCAGCTGTCCACCAGAGCTGGGGTGATGCCAGCAGGTGACAGCACCCACAGCACCGGGTCTCCCACGGCCTCGCCGTGCTCCTCACCACTTGGCCAGCGTGTTCTCCTGCACGGCCGCGTAGGAGCCGAAGCGATGCTCCGTGAGGAAGTCCTTGCCGTGCTTCCGAATGAACTCGTCTATGCCCTGCCTCCACCACTGGGCATGTCTGTAGCTGTTACACTTCAAAATCAGCGACCTGTAAAACAGAGGACGCGCAGGGCGGGATGATGGAGCCACTTGTGCTTAATTGGGCTGCTCCTCGCTGTCTATCCGTGTTGGTAAATGCATCTGCATCAGTCATGTTTTATTTAAGCAAAAAGTAAGGGCTTTGATTTGCTGTTTTGTTTGCAAAAGAATACACAGCATTGAGCTGTTTTGAGTGACTAACAGTAATGCACTGCCAAGCATAAAATACCCAGATTTAAATTAATAGCATCAGCTTTGGAGTTGGAGCCAGCTAATGTTGTATTTTTTAAGAGATGAATTTACACTGTGCGCTAACATAAAAATATTAACTATCTCTTTATCCCAACTGGCATGTCTTTTGGGGAATACTTCATTGGGATGCAGAAGAAAACATCCCTGCTAGCAGCACAGAAGGAACACAGCACCTAGAAAATTATCTAAGCAATTGCTGCCAAACCACGCTGTGCAACTCAATGTGCAACATGCCCTCAGGCCCCAGCAATAACCGTGGGGACGGACAAACAGCAGCTGAGGCTCCAAATGCCTCATTAAGATATCGGAAATGATCAGCATTATGGGCCAAATCCCCACAGGTCTGAGCACACCAGCAGCAGCAGCCCAGCCCGAGCCCTGCGGGAAGTGGAGCTGCACCATCAGCCCAGTGCCTTGTTAAATCCCTCCTGCAAAGGAACATCGATTCCTCTTTAGGAAAGCAAAAGCAGACTAAGAGGGGCTAAACAAAGCCTGTTTTCTTACCTTGAGAGATTGTCGATCTGCAACCCATATTTAGTTTCTGTTTCTTTCTGGCCTATCTTGATGTTGAATTCCTTATCGACCAGCAGGACAAAGGAGATGGCCCCCGAGTCGGGCTTCATGTACAGCAGGAATGAGTCCTTCACCACCAGCCACCTGTACGGGCACAGCAACCACGTCACCTGGATTTCATACCCATGCCAGTTGTCAACACATAAGTCATAAAAAAAGCTAATAATAAAAGGGGAAAGTGCTTCCATCAAAACAAGGGCAAATAATTTATCAAGGAAAGGAAAACTTTCCCTAAATAAACATACCCCTAACTAAACAGTAAAATTTCTTCCCAGGAGCTAGACCAGGAATGATTTTCTTGAGCAGAAAAGTGTCTATTTTATGAACTTGTGTAATGAGTTTGAATTCAATGTAAGACTTTTAGAGTTATTTACACAACTCCTTTTTACAGAGTCTTTGAAAATACAGGTTTGCTTGTTTAACAAAACCCATGAGAACCTCCCTGGTTATAAACCTCCCAGCACCAGGCAAGGTGCAACAAGGATGTCTCCATCCCAGATTTTAATTCAGTTTGCATGCTATACAGGAGTTATTTGACATTTGCAACATTAACTCTGATGGTAGGATCACTTTCACTCCTATCAAAATATACGAACGAGGCATTTTGGAAAGCTTTCATTGCCAAGCAACAGGCACCCTGTTAGAAACACAAGAGGAGAGATGACCGGCAGGTTTTACATAAATAGCGTAGCCTGAAGGCAACTCTGGAAAAAACACATTTTTTACTGTGAATGGCATTTCTAATTTTTTCTCCCCCTGTGGCGTAGCTGGGGTAACCAGCCCCCTCTGTCCCACACAGGTCTCCATCACCAGCCCTTCGCCTCATTCTTCTGTACACTCAGAAATACACAAAGCAACACGAAACACTGCAAAAATCTGTTCATTCTTGTATCTTTAGTAACAGCCTCAAGCTCAACTACTTCCAGATCCCATAATTTTTTCTTTCTTTCAGGGCTCTGAGAGTTACCCGGCATCACCTCTCAGTTGGTGGCAAAATACCTCCCCTCCCTATTTGGCCCATAGTTTCACTCAAACATCCCGTAGAGTACATTTCCAAGCATTCCCCCTTCTGTTTTTTCCAGGCAGCTTCTACAAGCCCAAAAAGTCCTACCCATGCCCTTTCACAGCATCACCCCATTGTCCACCTCCATGTCCTAAAATCCTTCATTTAAATAACCTTCTCTGGGAAATATTACTGTTATTTGCTTGGTTATTCATGCATAAGCTGTCAGTCCCCACGGGCCATGATGGGAATTTGGTGCCCCTCTTACAATAATGTGTACACAATCCCACTCAAGCATTTCTCCCACCTCAATTTTAGGCTCTAAAGTAAAATGAAGATTCGCTGGAGCTGGATGTGCTCCTGTCCCCCCTAAAGTCTGAGCTCTGCATAACACAGAGACAAGTTAACTAAGGGGTATCAAGAGGAAAAGGCTTTTTTTTTCTCCATAAAAGAGAAAAAGAATTGGTGACAATTTAGTGAAGGAAAGTGACATCTTCGTCTCCTTGTGCACTCAGAGATCTGTAAAATTAAACTAAGAAATGTTGGAAAGACTATGAAGAAATAGGACCATTTGTTCACAAGAATGCACAAGGGTTTTGTTGGAAAAGAGAATTATTCAAGATAAAACTAATGACAGCCCATGGGTGATGCTAAAATCCAAAGGTAGATAATGCTTGGGGAAACTCTATCGACCAAGAAACTGTTGCTGTTAAGGCAGACACGGGCTATTTGGATTTTCAAAAGGAAAGATTTGCAGGGAAAGGCCATCCTCCAGGAAATACTCCCTGCATTTTTTGGGTAGCTGGTAACACACATATTCCCCCACGGCACACGTCTCCCTGTGCTGTGGCCCCAGGCAATAGCGAGACCCAACACAGAAGGTAAAGGGATGGGAACAGTAGGTTCTGTCTGTCTACAGCAGGAAGGGACATGGGAACAGCATAGCTTGTGAAAACTCCCATGAAAACACTGGGATTTAACTACCTGCAGTAATAAGGAAGAGGGAACATATTTAATGTCAAGGATAATTGCACCAAACAGCTCCTTACTGCTGCAGGTCACGTCTGATTTAATGCTGCTTTGCACTGGTCCAGACAGTGTTTCAATTAATTGATTTTCATTTTATAAATTGACAAAGGGAGGCTCAGAAAACAAGGCTGGAATATGCCCAGGGCAGTGTCACCAGCCACATCCCCTTCAGAAGGCATGAAGCCACCAGTGCTCCCACAGCAGGGAAAGCTGGGCACAGGCTGGGGGGTTATTGCCATTTCTGCCAGCTCGAGGCTGTAAGAAATCCCACTTTTCCTCTGGAGTAACATGTCCCTTCTCTGAACTCCAAAGCAGAAGAAAAAACCCACCACACAGGAGTGTGAGGGGGGAACAGCCCACAGACCCTTTCAGCCTGAAAATCTGTGGCTTTTATAAAAAAGTAAGAACCTCCCTCACGGATTTCGTTGCAGAAAAAGACAAAACAAGCATTTCTGTGTGCCCAAGGAATATGTGGCACCCCCACCTTCGCCACCCCAGCAGTACCTTTTGGACCAGCGGTAGCACATCCTCCCTTGGCCGCAGCAGTTCAGGCCAGGGATGCGGTGGCCCCCGGAGCGTTTCATGATGAATCCTTCTCTGTAAGGACAGAAACAGGGCCAGGGTGGGTGACACGGCTCACCTGGAGGTGCAGGGGGGCTTTTGGTTGGAGGGTGGTCGCTGAACCCCCCTCACCCCTGTGCCCAGGGACGGCTCCTGCCACCTCCAGTTGTGCCCAAGCAGCCTCTGTGCTATGACTTGAAATCTGGACAAAGGGCAAAAATAACACCCCCCCAGAAGAAAACAAAGGAGATTTAAGAAATGTAGGGCACCCGTTTATGGCACAGGAAGCAGAAAAACAAGGGGGTCAACAGGCTGCAGGGAGGGAAGGGGAGAAACCCTATAAGCCAGCCCGTGTCTCGCAAAGCAGTCTGCTCTCAAAACTATTTCCCAAAATTGTAGCATTTCTGTCTGAACACTAGTAACTTTTTCTATCTGAATGGCAAAATATTCTCCAGTCAGTTACTGGTGAGAAAGGAATGCTATTAATTTGAACAGTATTTACTTATAAAGCCACACTCTTAGTGAATCATCATGCACAAAGACACAGCTCACAACTCACATGCCCTTTGGTCCCAGGTCGTGGATGAATGACAGCTGGCTTACTCCAACGAACTCCATCTGGGAAAGAGAAAGAGATTCCCCCATCCTTCAAACTCCAAAATCCAAGAAATACTTTGCTTCATTGAAGTGACTTGTCATAAAGACAGAACCTACAAGATCCTGAGCAGAAGTTACCCATCGCTGCCCAAGCATCTTCAAGAAGACCAAGAAAAGCAGTGTGGTTGGGTTTTCAGTTTGTTTATTTTGGATGTGCTTTGGAGAACAGGCACAGGCAACCAGGACAATCAAGCTCAAATGTATTATAGGGACCTACTCGTATCCTCCCTTCTGGATTACTGGCTGAACTGAGGACTCAAGTTTGACACTGTTTGGGGATCTGTGTGATATTGGCTGGCTGCCCTAATCCTCTCCTCCCCCCAGTGACCATCACAGAAAGACTGGAAAGAGAATGAGGACACGTCCCCACGTCTGGAAGCACCCGATTCTCTTTGATTCTCCTACCCCATGGACACACGCCGCATGGGGTTTCAGCCCCTCAGCCCATGAGCATCCTCCAAGACCACCCAGCTCGTTGCTCCCACTCAATGCTGCACACACACCACTGCCCATCTGGTCCCAGGAGCCAAAAATCCACAGGAAAGCCACAGTGGGGCAGGAGGAGAACAAGTTCAAATCCCAAAGATAAGCAACATGCCTCCTCGTGGCTCCTCCTGCTTCAGCAGGAATTGCCGAGGAACATAACAGTGAGCAAAGCTGGTGAGAAAGCACAGCATGATTACGTTCACCTCTAAATATAGGACACTGGGCCATTTCAACTGAGCAGGCTTTTCTTGGCACAGCAGGACATTCCTGGCAGTCTGCTGGTTATTAGCCCTGGGCCCCATTAGCAGGGACAAACACCTGCCCCAGGCGTCCTGTGCAGGACAGGGCTTGGGCAGGAGCAGCCTTGCATGGCAGAAGCTTGTCTGCACCCAGGAACTTTTAATTTATTATCGCATAAAATTGTCCAAGCACAGAGGGGTGCTCAGGGTAGGGTGAGGGCAGGTGTCACTGTCCCTTTAGCCAGGCAGTAAAGCCAGAGGGGAACCCTCTAACCACAGTAGGGCAGAAGATCCTTCCACCTCCTCATGCTCTGCTGCTCCTGGGACGTTCCCAAACTTCTCATATCAATAAGGCCATGGAGAAGAACAAAAGACACTATTGCTTTCCTCTGAGTATCTCAAGAACGTAAAGTAACCTCTGTTCTCTAGAGGCAAATTTAATGCCCTGATTTTGGGGTCATTTCAGTCTGTTTTCAGAAAGTGGTTCGAACAAGTTATTCCTTATGCTTTTACTAATCATCTCTGCTCTACCTACACGTTCTGGAAAAGTACCAGGTCTGACCTAGGAACGTTTCAGCTGTTTCTGCAGTGACACTCAGAGCAGGGTGGGAAGCACCTGAAAACCCAGTGTACTCTACAAGGTCTTATCAGAGGTCGCAAGTGAAGTCTCGGGCCACTTCTTCACCTGGATCCCATCTTAATTTCTTCAGAAAATGGCTGGCGTTCCCCACCAGACAGATCAGAAACCCAGACATCTCTCACAGTGGGCACATGCACAAAAAAAGCAAAAGAATGTCAAAACCCTTTGAAAACGCTGGTTGGGACCAGAAAACTGGCAGCAATTTGAGGAGCACTACATGCAGAGAAATAAAAGAAGCAAAAAGGAAAACCAGGAGGAAAAAATTACTTGCAGAAACAGAACTACCACCACATAAAAAAGAAAGAAAGATTGTCTGGCAGTTCAGCAACCTCCTCTGCAGCCAAGGAGTCTTTGGAACAGCAATGATGGTTACAGGAGCCCATCCAACACGTTGATCAAGTGTTGGTTTGTAAAATAAACCCTTAAATAAATTCCTCCAGTTAGAAGGAAAATTCCTCAGTGCAGTGCGAAACATCTGATCGAATGATTTATTGTTATTATTATTGCTGCATTAGCTATTTTTACTGTTACAGAGCCTTTCATCCGAGGTGCTCGTCATTCACAGAGAGACAGAGAGGCAGGCAGAGCAGCCAGGCACTTTCATGTCCGTCACACTGGAATTCCTGTGCTGCCCAGCTGCCTCCCTTGGGAGCTGGAATCCCACTCTGGTTTCAGAGCGATCCGCAGCAGAATGTTTTAAGTATGAGATACAGGCCCAGAGAACGCAGCTTCAATGACATTGTTGTAGCAATAAAAAGCAAAATAAAAGAGCAGACGGGAGTGATCAACTGCAGAAGGACAGGCTATGGAAGGTGGAGAACCAGCTGCAAGGTACACGAGCCACGGGTTCAAACCATCCCGTTCTGCCAGCAATGCTGAGCATCCACGATTTACGTGAGTAAAAATTTCATAGAGCATCTGCATTTCAGAAAGAATTCAGCAGCTCCACGCTGCGTTTTCATTTCGACTCTTGCTCTTAATTTAGTGGGTTAAAAAAATGGTCTGATTAGCACTGATGGCCAAGAATAAAATGGAATTACACACTCTTGAGAGTAATATTGATCAGCAGAATTTCTTACACAAAAAAAAATTGCTCATACAAACCCCAAATTTAAAAAGAAAACTGAAATGTGCTGTATTTCAAGGTTTTTTTTTTTATAAACCAGTGCTTGATCACTGTATTTCAAATGTGCTGTATTTCAATTATTGTATTAGCAATAACTAAAAATACTAGAAGGTTGGGCAGGGTGCTTTGCAGAGGTCTGCAGATCCAAGTGCAGTATCAGAGGAAAACCAGCAGCCACTTGTGTCTGAGCTGATCTTACATTGCACTGCTTTCATTTAAGATGAGGTTTTTACTCTCACTTACTAAAACTCACGCAAAACATTACATAGACACAGACTCCAGTTCAATCAAATCTTATTTTTCATTTTGCTTAGGTATCTTTCAAGTATGGGAGCTCACTCAAAAAATAATGCAGAGGTCCAATTGATAATTTTTTTATGCGGAATCCAATCAAGCCCTAACATTTTGGGGCTATATTCCTTCAATTTCCATTTTCCAGAAAAAAAGTGTGGACAGTTAACAGACTGAGATTCCCACAACATTCATTTTAATGATAATTGTCTTGAAGCACTTCAGCCCAGAGGTACTATAAGAAGGTTATAGAAAGTGTGAGAAGGCAGGAGATTTAATCATAAATCACATAACAAAAAAGAAAAAAAATATTAAAAGCTGGGGGATGTACAAGCTCTACAATGCCATGTGCTCACTGTGGACCTGATCCTCAACCACTGGGGGTTCCAGGTCTGCAAAACCACCACAAGCTTCAACTTGCAGGCTTGACTGTCCCAGTGCATGGCATATCTTCCAGACAGCGTATAAAGCTATGTGCTCTCACTGGGAAATAACAAATTAACCACAAATCCAAAATAAAAGAAGTAAAAAAGCTAATTCATTAAATTGTGCAGCTCAGATGTAAAAAACATAATCCTTGCAGACACCACTGAGCCAAGCAAGCCCTTCACGTGGACTAAGGGCTACACTCCCTTAGGGCAGATCACAGTTTGCCTTTGCAATTCCGTGTCTCACTTTACAAAGAGTTCAGGATTTAAAAAAAAAAAAACACCCCAGTGCATCCATTTGATGAAGGAACACCCAGGAGTCAAAATGTGCTCCAAGATTAAGACAGTTACAGCATTTGTCAGTGTCCAGGCAAAAGACTTCTCAACCACAGGAAGAGCAAAGCGCTCATTTTGTTCTCAGGAGGACAAATACAGTTCTGGGGAAAGAGCCAGAAATCTTCACTTTAGTCTCTATAGAGTATGAGAATGGTGGGGGTTGTTTTGGTGGTTTTTTTTAAAGGAAGCACTTTTCTCCCTGTGCTTTCTCCCAGCATCGCCTGCAGGACCCGGCCACCATGAGCAGCAGAGTCCTCACTGAACGCTTCACTGCAGCCAAATCCAGCGGGAGCCAACAATAAACTGAGACTTTATGTGCAAAGTGACATCGGGCTCCAGGGGCCGGGGACAGAAGGGCGATTCAGCACAGGAGGGGTGCACCCCACAGCTGCCTGGGCAAGGCAGGACCACTCGTCTCCTCACCCAGCCCCCACTGCAGCTGCACAGCTCAAACCACAGCCTGGCCAAAGGATCACCCACGTTCTTACAGGAGCAGAAACGCTCCAAAGTATTTGAAAAAAAGCAATGCCTGCCGAAAAGTGAGAAGATGGATCCACACTGTAAAATAACTCTCCCCCACTCTGCATATGCTGCTGATCAAAATTGCCAAGTTATCCCAATCTTGCTTTAAGAACAAAAGATGACTTTTCCACATGCAGACTAACACAGCTCTTGACTGCATTGGAATTAAGCTCCACTGCCTGTCCCCAAAAGAAGCACTCTAAGAAATACAGTTGCCTCAGACTAGTCTGAAGTTTTCTGGCCAACCCCAGTGAGCACTTTGGCCCATACAACAAGCAGTGCTTAACACACTGAGCTCTGCAACAGAGCACAGTTTCGGGGCATGACATCTATCTACGAGCTGCCCAACACCTCTACACAACTGAAATCCTGCAAAGTAGAAGAATATCTACTAAATGACAACAACAAAAGTGGAAGAGAAGAACTGGCTACTACAGAAACCCTAAGTTCAGTCTATATTTCTGGCTTGTTTGAAAACCAAGTGCTCCCAGTTATCGCCCTTGGCTCAAAAACGTCACTAAGCTCAGCAGCTACTCAGAGTGTGCATCAGATTCTGCTGATAACACAAAAGATGGAATAACACAGTCATTATGCAGCCAAAAAAGGGGAAATAAATTACCATCCCCGAGAGATGTTACAGCTGCAACTGACAGGTGAGGAGCACTGAAGAAACATTTGAGGATGGATTTCAAAAGAAATATTTTTGCTTAAAATAGGCCTGAAGCTGGATTTGACATTTCTCCTCATTTCAAAAAGAGTGTTGACTTGGAGAAATAAGCCAACCACCATCTCCCTTTGGAACTGCCAAAATACCTGGAGACGTGAAGGGGTATCATAAACACAAACTCAGGGTATCATAAACACAAACGCAGCATCACTGATGTCCAGTGAAACTGGACATTTCTAGAATAGAAACCTGATACAAAACCAGGACCACACACAAAGCCCAAACTGAAGGAGCAATTACAAATGTGGTTTGGATTCCAATTGTTTAAGTACTTAAAACTTTAACTTATCATCTTAAACTCTGCAGAATTAAACAGAAATTATTATACATGTACAACCAGCTGTCTGGACTGGACTTCCTTGAGGAGATTATCCCTGTATTATACCAGCAACATCCAAGACTGAGTCATTCACTCTCCTCCTTTGGTTTTCATCATATGACATCATGTTGGAGAAATTAGCTAAGCCAAGATGCTCACAAAACAGCTGTAAAATGTTTCATCCATAAGCTGTATGTCTTCTTCCAGTGAATTCAGCATTTGTAAAGTGAATATTCTTTAGGTAAGCAAACTAATTTCTACTTACTGTTCCATGGTAGTTCCTGTACATTGGCATTTTCAGGATATTTGACAAGTAGTCCTCCAGCTGTTTCTACAATTAAAATGTTGACAATTCAGATAAGATGCGGAGGTTTTTCTTGAAAATTCCTGCAATCCAACTGTCCAGCATTACGAAGCAACCAAGAAATCAGACACGCTTTTCAGTGTGAGTGGATAAATAAATACATTATTATGTTGTCACAGGACATTACAGCTCAGCACCATGAACAGTTTGGTCACAGGTTGTTTACTGTTCACAGATCTGTGTTTATTCTTTCCACCAGCAAACCTGTTCCTCAGCAGTGTCACTTCGGAGGTCAACTTTCTTGACTGAGCCCAAGTTTCAGAACAATTGTAAATGCGAAATCAGTCCCCACTGTTCCTGAGCCACATGAATTAGCTTTGTGAGAAATCACCACCTCAGAGGCAACTGAGAGAGCGTGTTTAACCAAAACATCAGGTTTATGGGGTGAGGAGCACGGTGATCATGCTGCCCTGTCCCAAAAGCCACAGACAGGGCAGTGATGGGGCCTGTCCTCCCCAGCCAGGAGGGGAGAAGAGAAGTAACCATTACGGGAGAATTAATCTCTTCCTATCCTCATGGTAAATGGGCAAAGAAGAAATTAGGCTGTCACAGCATAGGAAACTGGACAGAGTCCTACAGGACACAACACAAACCAAAAAGAAACAAGCACCACCAGGACCTTCACCCTGCTCAACCCTGACATCACAGCACTGAGCTACCCGGCTGGGCAGCAAAGGTGTACATCCCCCTGGTGAGAGCACTGGGATTCCCACAAGGAAACCAAGGTGAGTTCAGAAACAAGGATGTAGAACACATTTTTCTTCCTCTTTTACACCAGCATCTCTCTCCTGAAACTTCCTGTGCATCAGTGGAGCCGTGCACGGCAGGGAGCAGGGTTATCTGCACGTCACAGCCACGAGACACAATCTTTTGGGACGTGAAGCTCCAGCGGCAGAAAGCCCAGGGAAGGAGGGAACAGCAGAAAGAGAATGATAAGCACAGGCTGAACAAACATGGGTTTTTACACACTTTTTTTTTTTCCCCTTGCAAACAGCAAAGCTGCAGTGAAGAGGTAGGAAGACACCCATCCACCCTCTCCACGGAGGGCCCATCTGTTAACATCTGATGAAGTTACACGTGTGCCTCAGCTAAAATTACCCACGGCAGCACAGGGAGCCTGGCTGTCAGCTTCTCTTTCAGAGGGGGACAGGACTGAAATCTCTCAGATTTTGATGGCCTCAGGGTTGCCTCCATCACGCAACTTGACTCTGTGAACTGCCTCGTCTATCTTTGAATCAGAGCAGATGGGAGGAGGGGAGCCACCACTCCCAGCATCGTGGTTTTCCTCAACTGCAGAGGAGAACTTTGCCCATATGAACCCCGAGAGAAGCATCCTCATCACTGCACAGGGGAGAACATGGCATTAAAGCTGAGCTTGTCAAAGCATAAGTTTGTCAAACAAAATACTTCAGTGGTAATAAACAAAGGGTTTGATAGTGTGTTGCTTTACAAGCAACCTGCCTGGCACCTCTGCACCTCAGAAGCCCTCCCAAAGCACCCCTCTGGCCCCCAGGCTGAGCTGGGCACTCACCCTCCTGCTGGAGAAGTGCTCCTCCCGCACTGTGCTCTCCGCGGTGTGCGGCAGACTCGGCATTTGCCTCGGTTCTCCCCTTTTGATGGATTGTCTTCTCACTGTGTGACTGGAAGGAAAAACAAACCCCAGCATCAAGTCTCAGTGCTGCAAGTGTGTGTGTGTCTGTGTGCGTGCACACCTCGATACGCAACCCCCCCTTCTGCAATGCTTTTGTTTTTCCTATCCAAACTCTTAAAAACTGAGATGGGTGGGCAGGACAGCAAAAAATAAACAAAAAAAAAGCCAGTGTGGATTCATTTAAGTAGCCAGTGTGCTCCAACTGGCTCACAAAAGCACAATACAGAAATATCAGAGTTTCATTTCTTGAGGGCCACCTTTTGCCCTCAAATAGAGAGTCTACACCCCATTTTTAGGGCATTAAGTTCCTCCAGCACTTAACCTCTCATAATTTCACCTTTCCTATCATATCCCAAGGTTTCTCCACATCAGGAGGCTCTTGCTGACCTAGAGTGCTTCTCTTCCCACTTCTTTTCTTTTCCTTTACGTTTCTAGCCACCCTGAGCACCAAGGCCAACCTGGGCAGGGCTGACCACCCATGCCAGGGACCCCCATACCTTGAATATACAGCCCATGCTATCAGAAAGCCACAATACACCAATAATTTTCATTAGCTTTAGAATAGCCAATCCCCAAGTTCAAGGCAAATTGAGCTCAAAAGCTGGTGACCTGGGGGACAACATTTTCTGCGTCAGCAGAGACCTGTTTGCATCACTTAGATTTTAGCTACTGTACACATGGATTAAATATTTTCATTATAGCTACTAAATATTTATAGAGACTGAATTCTTCTGTCCTCTCCTGCATACAGCAAAGCAAATGGGATCAGTGAAATCAAACAGATACTTTACTAAAAGAAACAGATCCCATCCTCCCAGAGCCCACTGTGTCCTCAGGGATCCACACTCACCTCCTGGTAGGGATGGGGATGCGCACAAAGGCTTTGTATCTCAGCAGCTCCCTGTGAAACTCCTGGAAGTGCTTGAACTTCCTTTTCACCTGCCAGGTGAACTCTCCATGGGTCAGCTCGATGGTGTAAACGTTGGGGCTTGGTACCTGCAGAGGAGAGCATCACTACAAGGGATGCAGCTCTGAAATAAGTAATTCTCCTGCAGCTGCTCATCTGAAGAGCCTTTATTCAATTTTACTTAAGGATCATTCTGTCTCATGATTTCTTGTTCTGCTTTATTGGATTTTATACAGACAGGTAACCTTCTCTCTTAAGAGTTTTCTGAGGCACAGGCATTCCTCCTTCCTCGGTCCGTGAACAAGCAAGCACAAAATCAACCCACAAACAGCACTGTAGCACAGTTCTAATGAAAGGAAACAAAATTTCTAGAGGTTCTGACCTTCTTAGTGGAAGTGAAGCGTTCAACTTCCAACACACGCACTCGGATAGGACATCCCGTGAGGTACGTCTGCGTGCCCGGCTCCTTGAACCCATGGGTGTGATAGATGGCAGAGAAGGGAATGCACGCTGCAAGGACCACAAACCCTGTTAGCTCAACAGCCTTGTAACGATCCACGAGGGCGTGAAAGCCAACAGATAGCTGCAATACTTTAACACAGGAGCATTTACACAGCAGCATTAATTCCACTAAAATATACCAGGTTTTATTTAAGAGAGCTCGAAGACAAGCTTTCACAGAAGGGGCTTGACTTGAAAAGCCCAAGTTTTAAGAGCCTCCTGGTTCTAAACCAGGGTCAGTGGCTGGCCTTGGCAAGACCCCATAAGCCGTACCCCATCTGTCAACAGATTATTAAATGCAGGCAGGACATGGGGTGAAAAGATACAGGTATCAACTCACTGGTGCCTTTCGGGTCATTTAGCACCTCTGAGTCGACCTCCTCCCCCTCCACGTGGAGCTCCCTGGTGTCCAGGCTCTCGATGATGTTGCTCATGTCTGCAGCAATCTTCTTCAGCGTGGATGTGGCTGCATGGCTTTCGGCTCTCAGTGACATCGCCAGGGCCCACACTCTGGAGCCGCGGGGCGCTGGGGAGAGAAGGGGGCAGGGCTGTCATCATCCCCTCTGCTACACAGAGCAGGGCTCAGGGAAACCACTGGCAGCACAAGGCCCCCTCATCCCTCCAGCCCTTTACCCACATTCGTCCCAACTCTCCCCATCCTATGCACCTGATGCAAACACCCAGCCCTGCAGCTACAGGAAACCACTGCCCAGAGCAGTGAAGAAGTACAGGTAGCTTCAGACTGCAAGAGAAAATTTCCCCCCATGCCAGTGACCACAGGACTCACACGCTTTAATTGTATTTTTAAAAGGAAAATAAATAATATTTCACTTTCCAGCTAAAAGCACAGGCAGGGGGTTGGCTGTGGTTTAGGATTACCTTCATATATTGATTACAAAAGGAAAGCAAGGAAGTTTCTGCATCAGCTCGCCTGATCATCTCAACAAGCTCTGCAATAATGACCATACACCAGAAAAAGCACAAACCATACCACTTCCCAGCCAAATCCCAGACTTAATTCACAAGGCACTGCATTTCCCAGGTCAGGCTGCACGGACGAACAGCTCACTCAGAAAATGAATAGGCGTTTTTGTTACACGTTCTTCCTTTGATTGTACTAGTGATACAAACTCCAGCGATTATTAAGATTTCCTCTATTTCTCTGCACCTTAACAATTGCCTGTGGTATCTGCATGTCTCGTGCTCTCCCACGGCTCCCTCCTCTCAGCAGGCTCAGAAGTTACAGCTGTAAATGTTCCTCTCTGGGGAGCAGACCGGGGCTGGGGGCATCCTGATGCCCACAGAAAGCCAGGGAGCAACAATTTGGACACTCCAGCTTGTCCTTGTGTCACCCCCGCAACAGCCCAGGCGGCTGCAGGACCAACCCACGGCCCCTTAGTGATGGGGATACGGGCAGGGGGAAGGCTGCTGCCTGCTCAGGGTGCTCAGGCAGTGGCACTTGGAGGTGTTTAGGCACGGATGACTACAGCACTTCCCACCTTTATTCCCACCCAGACATGCCAGGAGCCTGAGTCAGGACAAAAACGGGGAAGGAAGAAGCAAAAAAATAAGGAAACAAAAAGAAGTCGATATGTGAGGCATGTCCACTGAGACTGGCACAAGCCTTTGGCACCTGTGTGTATTTGCAAACCCTCCTCTTCCTCCTCCTCTTCCAGGCTCTGCAACTCAATGGGGGGCTGAGGAACTGCTGCTGCTCCTTGCACGCAGCCAAGCTACAGCTCTTGGGCATCTCCATGATAAGTAAGTCCCTTCAATCTTTGACCTGTTCTGCAATAAATGTCACAGCTCCACAGCTTCACTGAAAAAATATGGACGGGACGAACTGGCAACATTTTACAGCAGTCAATACAAGGATGCCCATTTATACTGGTGGAAGCTCTTACATTGTGAAAAAGAATGATTTTTAAAAGAAGTGTGACATTTCTGATGTCAAATTCTGCAAAGAACACTGCAATTATTCTTGAGCGAGCTCCATAGCAAGAGCTGGCTATGCCGTAACTTGGAAATAATTTAACATTTTAATAAATCATGTGTTTAGCTGCTTTTGAAAGGACATTCTTTGTTATTGTTTCCTCTTGAAACAAGTACATTATTTTATTACTACATAAGGCTGATATCATGTAAGCCCAAAAACATGCTAAAAGCAGTTGCCTTCAGAAAAAAAATAATCCATTTGCACGCAAACTTGATTAAAGAAAAAATGGGTCAATCTCTTCTCTTATACCAAAGTAAATGCAGAAACAACAGCTTCATCTTGGGAGTGAGGGTTCTGAGGGCCTTAGCGGCTCTGTCACCTTCCACCAGTGGCAGGGAATGCCACCACAGCACAGAAGACTTTAGGACCAGACTGGGGGATTGCTGGGCCCCCAGTCACTTCAAGAAATGTACCTGAATAATTCACACATAAACCCACACATGCACACTCCTGGGTACCTCCTTCCCCCGTGATACACTGAACTGTGGGACAATGTCCTGATTTCGCCTGGGACAGAGCTAGTTTCCTTCTTATTAGCTAGTACAGTGCTGTGTTTTGGGTTTAGGATGAGAAAAAGGTTGATAACACACTGATGTTTTAGTTGTTAGCCAAGACCTCCTTCCCCTAAGCCAGGACTTTCCAGTTTCCCGTGCTCTGCCAGTGGTGAGGTGCACAAGAAGCTGGGGGTCAGCAGGGCCAGGACAGCTGACTTGAACTGTCCAAAAGGATATTCCACTTCACAGAACAGCATGCTCAGTATATAAACTGGGTTGGCTGGAAGGGGCTGATTGCTATTGAGGAACAAGCTGGGCATCTCTCAGCAGGTGGTGAGCAATTACTGGATTGTGCATCACTTGTTTCCCTCGGGTGTTATTCCGTTCTCTCTCTCTTTCATTACAATTATTAATATTATTATTGTTAATAATAGTAGTATAATATTTTGTTTCAATTATTAAACTATTCTCACCCCAACTGATGTTACCCACTTCCCTACCCAGCCCACACAGCTTCCCCACAGCAGGAATCTGGCACCAGCACTGCCCCACACCTCCCTCACCGTCACTCCATGGAAAGCCAGTTCTTCCTGTCAGAAGCTTTACACTTTTCCTATTCCAACAGCATACTGCAGGGGAATTGAATTATTCAGAGAGCATAAGGTATATTTTCATTTCCTTCTAGCAGTGAAGTCATTCCACCTGATATAGACTGGCTCTGGATGCTTGATTTTCTCCTTGGAAAGCAGGCATATAAAAATATCATTCCCAAGGAAGGCCACAGAGGTTAGATTTCCCAAATAACCCTGGAGGTGGCAGAGGGGAGCCCAGAGCCCCACTCTGCAGTGACACATACAATAAAATCTTATTTTCCACTCAGCATTTCAGGCAGAGGGTGTTTTTTTGACCACTGCCAGATGGAAATAAAGCAGCATCTTGCTTTGTATTCCTTCTGTCTGTATTCATGTTTAGAAACAAAACACAGTTTGTTTTTTTCTTAGCCTGAAGAAGCTTTTGCTTCATGGAAACTTAATGCCCTTTCCAAAAGAACTTTTCCAAAGTCCAAGAGAACACAAGCCCAAACACACTCTGTATGTGCCATGCCAGCAATTACACTTGAAGGAAAGCAGCAGACAAATACCACATCAGGAGGGCTGGAGGAAGAGCACACGGAAAGGAGCCAACAGGGAGAGGATGCACATCCTCCCTCCTCTTCCTCCCCTCCCTGCCGTGCCAGGTACAGCTGGGTTCCTCGTCACAATTAATTGACGCAGCCAGTTAATGGATAAACAATTAACCAGTGTACGCAGTGATTATTTGCCAGGGACCACAGCAGGACTGCATAACTCAGGATTTTTTATTTTTTTTTTTTAGGTTAAGCTGTTTTTCACAGCTGACAGAGACAAGTCCTGGGATAAAACAGAGTCCAAACTCAGATGGACCTGAGTCAGTCTCAGCAGCAAGATTCCCCCCACGGAGATTAGAGTAAGATTTTGGGGTTGAGAGGGAAAGCGTGACTTGTGCAGCAGCCCCATGAGCTTGGGCAGAGGCCAAGCTCCCCATCACAGTCAGCTGGTACAGATCCAGAAGGCACAGGGCAAACCCAGCCCTGGGCAGGGAGGACCACACTGGAGTCAGCTGGAAAGACAGGACATAACACGTCCCTCTGAAAGCTTCTGCAAACTGCTTTATACGGCTCTGCTCTGCAAGAGCAATTTAACCTCTTGGCCAGAGTTTCCATGTGGACACTGCCTGCATTCCCATGGGCAAGCTGAGAAATGCTCCCGGGTTAATCTGCAACAGGCTGGGTGCAAACAGGCACCATGCAGAGATATCTAGGATTTAACCACAAACCAGACAGGCTACATCAAGAAGGCCCTGTCTATCCAGTGACACTCACTGCTCACACTAGTGAGGGACCAGAGAACAGAATTATAAACCTGCTGATACTGTCAGCTTTGGAGGCTGCAATTACCTGCAGGTCAGAGAGAACTCAAGTAGCAGGAGAGTGGAAATAATAAGATAAAATAATAAGATAAATTAATCAGAAACAAGTGCTGCATTTTAGTATTCGGCTGTTGCCATTCAGGATAGAAAATAAGCAGTGTCTGTTTAAGGAAAAAAACCTCCAAACAACCAAAATCAAAAAGGAAGACCAGGGTTTGACTGAATCAAGAACCACCAATCCGAACAAAGGCAAAATCTGTGCCAAGACACACAAACAGGGATACTCCCTGCGAGCCAAAAAGGACGATACAGTGCAGAAGACAGAAAAGTCAGATCTAAAGCATTTGACCTGTGACAACAGTGTCAGTACTGAGAGCAGGAACAGAAACATGACACAGTCTGCAAGCCTACAGAAGGCTGCTGTGAGCAGGGTGGACAAGAGAGAACTGCTCTGAATTAGAATCACAGAATTGTAGAAGGGTTTGGGTTGGAAAGGACCTTAAAGACCATCCAGTTCCATGGCAGGGACACCTTCCACTAGACCAGGTTGCTCCAAGCCCTGTCTAACCTGGCCTTGAACACTTCCAGCGAACAGCTTCTCTGGGCAACCTGTGCCAGGGCCTCATCTCTTTCACAGGGATGAATTTCTTCCCAATATCTAATTTAAATCTACTCTCTCTTAATTGCTGGCTTAAAGTAGAGACTAGGGAGAAAGCTCTGTCTACTGGCAAAGGCAAGACATTGCCTGAGGAGGGGTTCACAGACTCCCAGGGCTGGAGGAGGCAGGGGCAGGGGAGAGGGAACAGTTGCACCAGCTCCCTTCTGAGACACTCAGATCCCACAAATCCAAACGTGCTGGCCTGGGCATCCAGGAGCTGGCACAGTAACCTTCATTTGAGCAGAAGGAAGGTGCTGCTCCAGCTTTATCCAGCATGAAATCTGCCTGGGCAAAAGCAGCAAGAAGAAAAAAACAATCAATAAAGTCAGCAGTAAAGGAAAACTTCTGAAAGACTGAACAGACAAGGAAGAAGGGAGATGGTAAGAAACTGAAAGAGGCAAAAAAAAAACAGACCAAAAACCCCGCAAGCACTGCTGACACCTCCTTTGTTCAGCCTAGTTCTCAGATTAATTACTTCTTCTTTCAAGCACCACTTAAGCTCTCTGGCCTCCTGTTGCCAGGCTGTCCCCACAGCACGGGGGTTCCAAACCTCTTCAAGTAGTAAAATATATACACTGGAAATAGTGACTGCACCAAGTATCAGCCCAGATTTCAACTACAAGGACAATGACTATAAAAATCAAAATTAACTACATTAATCCCTGAGCCCTTGTGAATACATTGCAAACCTGTAGCTCAATCCTGCAACTTTGCAAGCTTGGTATCCACTTCTGCTATTTGCCATTTTGGTTATGCTTTAACCCCAAGTTATTACTTTGGGGATCATGTGACAATCTCAGCTAAAGAAAATGCTCTTCTACTTGTTGCACAGGACAACAAAAGCACAGCTTTAAAGGCATGGAAACTGGAAGGCAGAAAATACATATTTTAGTAAATATTCATGAACAGTTCTGTGTTTTGAAGTCATTCACGTCCTGAGGTGAAAATGTATGCAGCTGGCAATAGCACAGACTACCTAAAATTTGGTCAGCTCAAGTTTATTCTGTAACATGGCAGATCTGCACCAAGCTCAGATAATCCCTGTTCCTTAATGAGGCTCTGATGCTGACGAGCACCACGAAGAACTATGAAACCCAGAAAGCCTTCATTTGAAAAAGAGGGGAGGAGGGAAGAGAAAGTACATCCAGGAAAAACAGACATTTCCTGCTAATGCCTCACAGGGTTTGATGCTAAACATCCACTCCCATCCCTTTGGTGAGAAACACTTTAATCCCTGAAAATTACCCTCATTCCAGTTCTCATGACATCCTCTCTCCGTACAGTGACCTTCTGGCAAGGGCTGTGACAAGTGACCTCTGTTCCCATACTTGGTTTTGTCCCGCGGGCAGCAGTGCCGGTGGTGGGACACATGCAAACCTCCCGGGCTGCATGGACAAAATCAGACAGGCTCAGCCTGAAACTGGGCAATGAGATGGTGTTATTAAAAAGAAAAAAACCCCAACAATCAAAACAAAGCCCAAAGAATTTGAGCCATGAATTCTCTGTCTCCTGCTGCTGCTGCCAGGAGCCTGGGTCCATACAGGCACCAACAGCCCAGATGAGATGCCAAGGAAATCCCATGCATGATGCCCTCAACAGCTATTTGCTCTGTCTGGTGGTGATAAATCTTTTCCATGTAAATATTTCCTAATTTATCCCCTTTTAAACCTAAAGATAGCTTTGGACCACTCCTACATGGAAAAATACCCTCAGCTGACAAGGTGAGGTGTTATTTGCATGCCCCAGGAGAAGCTGGGTTTGTCACCACCTCAGATTTACACCCTGGCACACCTTCCTTCCACAGCCCTGGGCAGGGGTCAGCCCTACCTAAACCCAGAGATGTCCCCCAGGCTCAGGTTCCAGTCAGCACCTGCAAAAGGGGTCCTGCTTTTTCAGACCAGGAAAACCCCGTAGCCATGACAAAGCTAGAGAAACATGCACTGATTTTATTTTTCCCCCACTACTTAATCAAAATCTCAGGGCTCCTATAGGTAACATGTTACATTTCCTAAGTATGAAAATAAAGACAGAGGGGTTGAAAAATGCTCAGCAATGCCTTAACCCTGTTCTTCAGTTCAGTGAATGGAAACTATTCAGCCAGAGGAGCAAGCAGCCAGCATGGCACACACTCCTGAAAATCTGCCCTTCTGGATGCAAGGACAGCGCAAAAGGATAAGGGTTTGTTTTTTAAAACACACAAAACAACCCTTGAATAAGAACCAAAGCATTGCTCCCACCCTGGAGCTGGGGAACTGAAATACAAATCCAAATCAACAATAAACACTATGTTCAAACATCATCCTGACCTAATTTTCTTATCTTTAGCCCAATCCCGATAAAATATTTCAAAATACCTTTTCCAAAACAATCATTCCCACAAAGTGCCTACATTTAATAGTAATACTTCTAAAAGCAGAAACCAATTAGTACTTCCTGCAGCACAGTTCCCTGGTTCTGCATTATTGATTTCCACAGTCCTTGCCACGTGAGGCTTACTGCCAAGCCACCAGCCTGCCCAGAGGAAAAGCAAAGAAGCAAAGTCATGGGAATCCACATGGCTTGTTTGCAACAGGGGTCAACATGCCTCAAGACTGGAATTTCCTGGAAATAATAGGTTAATCTTTGGAAGTCCATGCTGCATTATCCATACTGAGCAGAGCCCCCTACCCCTCTGTACAGGACTCTGCAGCATTCATCCCACAGTGCTCCTGCTAGAGATGAGGGAACAGAAAAACCAGGTCAAGGGAAATGATGAGGAAAGGCACCAGCCAGTGCTGTCACCATATGGTGACTAAACCATGGCTGCAGTCAGAAAACCCCCTGTGCTACGTTTTTCCCCACACACAGGCCCAGCCTAAGCGTCAGGCGCCTCCCAAGGACTCATTTTACTTGCTTTACCAAACAGCAAAAGGAAAACATAAACATCCTTGGGTGAGCAGTGGCTGCTGATCTCATGCTGATGTACTGGTTGCTGTGACTCCTGCTGCCCCAGCACAGGACTCCTGCTTCCCCTGCCCAGCAGCACACCCCAGGAGTACAGTCCCCACTCCCTGGGGTGCCACGGAAAGTGCAGCCTCCCCAGGAAGCTGATCAGTAGCTGTTTATTGGTAATTAATGCTGGCCCTTCACATACTAATTTATCACCACGGTTTGGATTCCTCAGGCGAGGNCTGCCCAGCAGCACACCCCAGGAGTACAGTCCCCACTCCCTGGAAAGCCACGGAAAGTGCAGCCTCCCCAGGAAGCTGATCAGCAGCTGTTTATAGGTAATTAATGCTGGCCCTTCACATCACCACGGTTTGGATTCCTCAGGCGAGGACAAGAGTGTTTAAGCACAGTGCTGGCAACTCAGGCTGTGCATCCTCCAGGGATCATCATGGGCTCTTGACTGCCTGATGTGGTCATGGCACACACCCTGCACCCCAAAACTCAGAAGTACTGTTCATAACACCCTTGAAAGCCAGGACAGAGGATGCCCAGAGCCCCTGGCACCTGGTTACCTACTCCAGAGACCCACTAGCACTGTAGTTACAGGCAGACAAAGGGAACCAGGTGACAGCACCTCAGCATCCCCAAACCATGCGATGGAGATGCGACAGGAGTGGCCAAGGGAGTTCTGGGCTGAGGCAAAAGAGGGGCTAGGAAACGTATCTGCTGCAAAGAGCACAAGCAGCAGGAAGGCCAAAGGATGCAGCACTTCAGGGTGCTGACAGCCACACAGAGCTTGGCTAGAGGCAGAGACTACAAAAGCTTTATATAAAATCCTAAAAGCGAGTAGCTTGCCAGAGTGATAGTGTAATGCACAGGACTCTTGGAGTGACCATATATCTTCACAATCATCAGGGATGACAAGGAGCACCGCTGTGCACATTGCTGCCACTCATATATTGTTGGACACGTCATATAAATACAGGACATATTTTCATGACCTAAACATATAGATGTCTACAGGGCTGACATCCTGTACATCCCTTAAAGCTATTCTGGTATCTCCCAGTGCCACGTCTGCTCCAGCAACTGGCACCTGCCAAGCCACAATTCCGCAAGGAATTCTGGCAGCTTGTAGACAAGAGGGCACACTGGAAGGCAGCCCAACACCTCCATCCCGCAGCAGGGTTAGGTGGCAGCTGATAAATGCAAACACAGACCTTCACATAACTCCTGCCAGCCAAGCTAATCCCAGTGAAAGCACTGCAGCCTGTGGACAGAAGGGATTCGGCAACTGGAACAGGATCTCAGCCATCGCTCCCCAGCCCTGCACGGGCACTCACTTCTGGCAGCAGCTCTAGATCATGGCAGAGTTCAGGTATGTGTCAGGATGTCACCATCCCCGCTCCTGCTGCAACCTGCTGCTTATTGAATAGATCTCATTAAGTGGGAACATAACTCCTCTCTCTCCTCCTGCTTTTTCCACATGAAAGCATATGGAGGTGCTTTTTGTTGACCCCTTCTGTCACTTGCTCAAAGAAGTAAGAAATTTTTGTGGGTATCACAGCAACAAGGAGTAGCAGATTGAGGCCATGTATTTTTACTAATAGTTAATTGCTTTAATAAAATACCATTTCCATTGTCATGACTTTTTGGAGTTTGTTTGTCTAAATGGAACTCTTCAAATAATTTCCATTGGTAAAAAAAAAAGTTGGCATGAACACAAGGCCATGATGGAGCAGGAAAGCAACCCTTCTAGTTAGTACTACTAAGTAGTACATTACTAGTGTAGTCCCCAGTGCAGGACTCAAGTGTTCCTGTGCAAGCAGCAGCCAAGTCCAATGCCCTCCTGTGCCTGGGAGGTCCAAGGCATAGGCTCATCTCCCAGGGCACCACTGGCTTCAGGGATGCAGGGTGACTACCACCACAGTCTCACTGATGTTTCTGTCCCTCTCAGAGGCAGCCCCAAGCACGGGGTGCAGGGCTGGGACCCACATGCAGTGCCGGTGGCTGCTGCACGTTTGCAGTGCTGGGCCCACACAGGTGTTTGTGTGGTGCCATCCCACACTGACCCTTCCCGGCAGTGGGAATCGACCCTGCTCACACTGAACATTAACCACTGCCAAGCTCTTTGCTTACTGTGCACACACCATGCCAGGGGTGTACTTCAGTAAACATAAACCACTGGATGAACTCAGGTTCACGGGCGTGAGAGGAGCTGCAGCGCCTTGGGGGCACCGTGTACCTTTGGCCATCCCAGCAAGGGCATGTCCCAGCTCCTCTCAGCTCCTCAGCCAGCACCCCACTGCTTCCTCATCCCAAATGGGACCCTGCACCACCCTGGGAGCACTGTCACTACCCAGGGATGAGCCGGAACCCCTGGTGCAAAGCCCCATGACACAATGCAGCCACTCTCACCACCCCAAAACACACTCAGTACTCTTGCCTGTAAACCTAGATTCAGCACCTTTCCAAACTGATGCTCCCTATAGATTTTTTTTTTTTTGCAATGCTTTTAAAGGCATTTGATGCATTCTGGCTCATAAACTCCACAAGAATTTGATCTCTCCATCCTCATTTGACTCCCATTCTCCAGTCTACCCGTAAAGCTGCAGCACTCGGTGGCTGCAGCTCCCACCATTGAGGTGGGACAGCCAGCACCACATGCCTGTTGTACAGCCAGGCATCGTGCCCAAAGAGCCAGCAGCAACATGTGCCAGAGGTAACAGGCAGGTGCATGCCTGATCCTGATCTGCATTTCCAACAGCAGCTGCTTCTTCTCACCCACAGCCAGCAGCGAGCACCAACATGGGCAAACATCAGCCCTCGGCCTCCCTTTTACGCCCAGAAATCTCCTACACCAGTTCATGAACAACTTCATCTGTGGATCTAGGATAACATTAAGACCTCCCAGAAACTGCATTTTCCTTCTTCCTGGCCAGCTAAAACAAATATTTGAGAACTTCTAATTTACAAGAAGAAAACAGTTGGCTTGGGGAAGTCTCAGAAGTAATTCTAAGAGAAGCTGTGAGCAGAGATCGGAGGGCAAAGGTAATGTTGTCCCTGAGACTTCAGAGGGCAAGCCAACCTCTCCCAAGGAGACTCTCCATGGGATCCCCATATGACCCTCCACAGAATCACAACAGAACTCAGGCCACAGGCTACTGGAGTTACTGAAGAGCTAATTTTTCTATTCCTTGAAGTGTATGATCCATTATCAAAATTAAGCATTAGCAAATTATTACAGAAGGTAGGTTATGACTTCTCATAAAACTCTGGAATGATGGCTGAGGTTTCAAACCAGTACCTGCCAAATTGAGCTCAAACCTAAACAAATTCAACAAAAAATTGCTCATTATAAAGAAGAAACTTGTGGAAACAGACCAGCTTCCTTCTGTTTCTTTTTTAAATACAACTAAATACCTGCAAATTTATGCAAAATAGCTCATTTACACACATTGACAATACTGACAGCTTGTTTAGAACAAAATAGATGCCTGGGAAATAAATTTTTAACCCCTTTCCCAGAGGGGAAAAACAATGCCTCAATCAAGTCAGCACAGAAGCCCACTGAGGGTAGGCAGGGAAAGATGATGTTCATCTCTGAGCTCAAGTCAAACCCCAGCTGCCTCCTCATCCCCCTCCCTTACTCCCATACGCAGAGCTCCAGCCCTTTACAAGCAACGCGGGTGCCTGGACAAGGCAGAGACACCCTGCAGCTCTTTATCCTTTTGTGAAAACACCCCTACAGTACTTTTCCCACACGTTCCTAGTGGAAATCAGAGCATCAAGATTAAGGCTTAGAAGCTTAACCCTACAGACCTCAGCACACAACGAGCCAAAAATTAAAGACAATTTTTCCCCTCAACTGCCATGACCTTCTGGAGCAGTGCTGCTCAGAAAGGTGTCTGCAGAGAGCCTGTCATGTGTACAAAAAAAAGCTGTTTGGCAGAAAAAAAGATGCAATAGAGGGGAAAAAAACCCCAAACAGGCTCAGACAGCAGTTCCCACTTCACCAGTTCTTTTTCCCAGTAAACAAAATGGCTCAGTTGCCATAACTGCTGCCAAAACTCAGCAGGATCAGGTCTAATCACAGAGATTTCAAAGCCACTGTGACTCAACTACTATTCTTTCTCGGTAAGACTTAGCACTGGGTGGGACACTTGGAGGAAAAAAAAAAATCAATTTGCAGGAAACCTCACTCATGGAAAAATGTACTTCAGAACATCTCATGGGGACTACATAAATAGCAAAGAAGGAATGAGAAACTAAAGCACTTCTTTCTGAAAAGACTATGATGCACTGCCTGCTCTCCAAATTGTTTCAGCAGCCCTTGAGCTGTGACAGAGAGAGGTCAGCTGAGCTTCCTGGGAGACCTCAGCACCCACGGGTGCTTCTCACTGCACCCAAGAGAACCCCAAGCAAGGCAGATTTGTGTGCTTCATGTGAAGTCAACTGTATCACGTAATGGCATCTTACTTGAAATGAAAGAGAAAATGCAAGCACAAAACCTCCAACTCTTTCACCTCTTGTGTGCTACATTCAAAATTGGTTAGGAGTGAGAACACTTATTTTTTAAATAAAAAAAAAAACCAAACAAAACAACAGAGAGGTTGTCTTTAGTCAGGTAGTGGGTTACAAGGTCCTGCCACGGCCACAACACCCCAGGTTACTGAAAATGTTGGAAATATGCAACTAATTACTCTTGCAGGTTTGTTTTTCCCCTGGGGATTCCTGGAGGCTGCAAGCAGGACTCAGCCAGCTGATGGTGAGAGAAGCCTGTGCTGCGAGGCACATCGACCCGAGAGCAATGCAGCCAGCGGTGCGTGTTCGTGAGAGGGTGTGTTCTGGGTGGGGCAAACACAGATGGGGGAGGAAGAAGAAGAAATTACTATTTCTGACTGAAAAAAATCTTCCCAGAAGTCTAGCTGGTAAAATGGGAGAAGTTTCTAGGAAGTGGCTCACAGGTGAGTCAGCGCCACTGGCACAGAGGAGCACCAGGAAACGCCGTCAGCAGGACCCTGATGGGAGAAGAGTAGAGAAGCAAGATCTTGCATGGCAAGACAACCAGAAACTACAAGTGGCTGTGAATCAGCCACTTGCACAGGCTGGGACAGAGGCTGTCAGAGCACTGCTCTGTGGGACATTGTCTGCCTGGCACTGCCTTTTGTCTCTGAGCACTGGAATGCTCATCCCAGAAAAGAGTGGTCCCTCTGTGCCCGGACCCCCTTCTCTGGCCCTGAGGACAGAGCTGTAAACAGCCCCAAGAGCTAATGGGATCCTGCTGCTGGCCCTGGGAGAGCCCAGGGGAAGCACCAGTTGTTAATTGGCAGATTTATCTTATTTCACCCAGAGAAAGAGCCCTGCGCACAGGAAGACTCACTGCACCAGCAGAAATAAAAATCTAAGACAGGAATCAGGCCCACTCACAGTCTGACCTGAAAAATGCAATCGAGGAAATACGGTTTAATTCTTCTTTCACCAACAGAGGTGTAAGCCAGGAAAATAAATCTCAACTACATGACTATTCTGAATATTTGCTGCTGTCAGTATAACATGCACAGGACTCCACACCCAGAGTGAAAGTCTCCTTCTGTTGAGTATATCTGCAAAAGCAATGAGGTTTTTCCTCCTCAGCCCTGCAATTCCTTTCTCAGAGACCTTCCACGGGTGGGCAATGGAGGGCTGCAATCTTCTACAAAATATCCATCCCATCACTATTCACACTGCCTTTTTATTACAGCCTTTCTTCCTGAAGATCAGTTCCTTAAGGCAGAAGATCATTTCTTATTTTATCTATGCCTCCTCTGCCAGAAAAAAGGGAATAGAGGAGGAAGGGGCAATGTCATTATACTAAGGTAACTAATGCAAACTGTCTACTTTGCTGTCAAATCCTACTAGAGGTGTAGCACCATTTTATTTGCTGGAGCTCCACATGCACCACGGCCCCAGGGAGCAAACGGGAAAGTTTAAGGAAAACAATTGCAGAAACATAACCAGCCGAGGAGTACAAGGGTACGAACACCACATGCAGCCAACGCCGGCTTCAGTGCGCACTTGGCACAGGTGGGCAGACACGCGCCAAGGCGACACTGCCGGGCTCACTCCCACCCAGCCCCATTCTCAGACATATTTTCTTGGTATCCAACCAAGCACAGTAGCTGATAAGACTACCTCAATATTAGAAACCTGCATCCTATTTTGGCAGTGACCCCTGAGCACATGCTGTGCTGTCACCCTGCCGAGTTGACACACCACCACACCCACTGCCAAAGCAGCGGCAGGTCCTCTGGCGTTTGCTCCATTCCCCTCCCTGACCCCTTTCCAGCAAGGCTTCCCTGACCTGTGTCTATTTAGACTCACGTGAGCCACAGCTGGTTTTAAATTATAAGTTCTCATTCTCTGAGGCAAAACTCGCCTCCCTGTCGGAGTGAGTGGCTTCCTCTCTGCCGGGGGGATGCCTGGCACCATCCCAACTCCTTTTGAGGCCCCAGCTCTCCAGCGTAGGAGCAGCAGCCACCAGACGGCTTCTCCCCCTCTCTCCATGCCAGCAGATGGGTGCTGGGGGCTGCACGCTGTCTGACAGACAGGAGCCCTGCTCCCACTTTGTTATGTAAACCCCCAGGTTTCAGCGTTTATCTGCTTCAAGGATCTAGAAAGCACTAAATGCCACCGCAGCGCGTGGGCACGAGGAGCGAGGGATGTGCGAAGCGCTCAGGGCAGTGGTGGTGGCACGCGATGCCGACCCCAGCGATGCCTCCCACTATTACTGCGTGGAAACAGAGAAAACTCTGAATTGCAAGGACAAAAATATATATAATATAAATTTCATGATCTGCAAATCCACATTTTACTCCTGCTTGTTCCCCCCCGGCACAGAAGCCAGGGTAACGGTGCGTGTCCCCTGCACAAGGTCCACAAGAGCCTCATGCCACCCTGAACACCTTGTGCCAAACAGGTGAGGGAACCACATGGCAAATATTTTATAAAGAAAACCTGGCAAACAGAGCTCTTTTTCCACCAATCCCTCCACCACCCACTACTTTCCAGGGTGTCTGCACATGCAGAGCTGGTATGTACATCTAGCAGGTGATCATGAGTCCATGAAACCGAGTGGCACAGGAGGGGCACCTGGCTAAATAACTGTTAAAAACTTATTTTTATATAAACAAACATACAAATTAAATGGGTAATATATATGTAACTCCATTCAGCCTCCCTGCTGGTGAGTTTTCAGGGTACAAGGCATGTGAGAGCAAGCTAAAAACACATCATCAGTTAATTGTCAGCCGAACAATGGGAGGAAAAGGCAGGAAGGGTTTGTTCTCACTCTCCTCCTTCCTCACTCTCAGCCAAGACCAGGTGCCTTACTTACATAAGACGCTCCAGCAACTCAACACCATGAAGAAAATCAAACTGCTTCCTTAGCTGTTATAGACCAATTTAGGGCTCCTTCTCACTCAAGCTTTATTATTATTTTTAAAATCACTTGCTGCAAAACAGCTGTGAAATTAAGGAACCACCTGTTTGCAGCAAAGGCATCAGAAAGGAGCTGCTCCTCACGGAGCTCAATGGCGTCCTGCAGTACTTCAGTAATTTCAGAGACTGAGTTTCTCCTCTAGTGTGGCAGAGAGAGACAGTATAAAACTAGAAACCTGTATGAACATAAATAACGGGTATCTTCCTTAGTATATCATTTCAAGGGAATAACACTTGCAGTAACACCAGCAGTTAAGTACACTCCCCTGATACTTCTTTCCCTGAAGGTTTGACAACTTGCTTTAAATCAATTTCCAGAGAAGGAACAACCGTAAAAACCCAAGTTCAACTGGCTGAACTTGCACTCGGATGCACGGTTTATCTTGGAAGAGATTTCTCAAATCACTGCAGAAGATAGACCCGCTCCTATGAAACACGGGATCTTTCCGTCACTGCAGACACACCTTCAGTCTAAAGAGCACTTCAGAAATTACCGCAATAACAATGACACAAGCCTGTACACTTTGTTACTTATAAGAGTAATAAAATTTCTAGGTGAGGCACGAGCTTTCAGCCCGCTTCATGAAAAAATGATTTCATCAGCGAAGATTACCTACCTAGCCCTCATGATTTCATTTATACACATGTAAAACAGCATCTTCAGCAGTTTAAAGCAGCAGCAATTCTGATACCAGCAAACTCTTCCTAAGCTGTGAGAGCTCAGGAGACAAGAGCATTTTTTGTGGCAGGAGCTCAAGCCTCTCAAAATATAAAGAGCATTACGGCCTCCAGGAGAAGTCACTTTATTAAGTCTTTTCCAGTAAGACCAGATCTTCAACACTAATTTTCAGTAATCCTGAAAAGGACGATGTTAAATATTAGGACAAAACTAAATGTGTAAATGAGTATTTAAGTGACAACCTTCAATCTTCTCTACTCAGGAAAGTTAAATCTTGACAAAAACAAATTAAATGGATGTACCTTTCAATAAACTTTCACTTAATCAGCTGAAGCACAGCCTACAGAAATCTCTGTAAATTTAAACAGGTCTTTGCGGAAGGATCTGAGTTCTTCCCCCAGACCTCGACCCTGAGGGAGCTCTGACCAAGACTGGGACTGAGGAGAGGACAGTTCCATGGGCCCAGCACCCACCGAGCCAGCTAAAGCCTGCTCCAGGATGGGCAATGGAGACACTGTGGGAGGTCACCTGTGTGTTTCACCCTCAGCCCTCAGGGGAGACCAGACACACTTTCCCAGACACACTTTCCCACTGCAAAAAACCCAGATTTGACAGATTTGGTGGTATCTCACAGCAGAAGGATGGAAGGAAAGGCCCCTTTCAGCCGGAGGCAAGTGCAGGGCAGTTGCACAAGGGTGGTTGCTGGCTACCATCCCATCCCAGTGCCCTGTGCCCATCCCTGAACAGGGATCAGGGATCCCAGCATCCCTGGGGAGTGCTCAGCATCACATAGTATCACGAATCCTGAAGGAAGGGGCTTCCTGCGTATTTACAGTAAATACAGTGCAGATCAATGACCAGCTGTGAAGGAAGGGTAGGCCAGGGCCCACAGGATTAAACTTGGAACTCCCCAGCTTCTGGCAAAGCTGGACAGAATCGGTCCATGAGACCCAAGCCACAGAGCTAACACTCATGAGAAGAGGTGGTTGGAAATTAAGTTCCCTGGTTACCTGAAAGCCTTTGGCATGAGCTCACACCACCAAATGCCAGATAAGGCACAGGAGGGAAAACACAAATTCTTGAGTAATTTTAAAGGCACTCAAGAGTTTCCACCCCTCGAGCTGCAAACACAGGCAGCTTGAAACACAATGCCGTAGGAAAACAGAGAGCTTTTGTCCCAGCAGCCATGGACACACCGGCCTGACCATGACATCCATTACTTACAGTGTCAAACCAGCAGAGCTTCATCCACCCAACTGTCACTGCCTGTCCCCAAACAGCCACGTAACACTGCTGGCTGGAGAGGCATCGCGCAGATTTACTCAAAGGAGGGATGTGGGGATCACGCAGACCTGGGCACACAACGCGCATTGTCCCGCTGTGTGCGGAGACCTCGGAGAAACACTTTCCAAAGCCAACGGAGCTGCACCACCTTGAACCACAGTCCAGGTCGGCACTTCGGGCTTGAAGATTTCCAGGGAGCATCATGCCAAATAAAGAGCAACAGCAACAGGCAGAAAAGGCTTTCACTGCGAGAAACCCAGCCGGCAGCTCGGCAGAGCGGGTTGTGTCAGCGTCTTGGGAAACTCTCAAGGTTTTCCCCTGCCCAAAAACGGCGGCTGTAGAAGGGACGTGGCAGGGACACGACTTCACCGGCACTTGGGGACACACCAGCCTCTCTGAAGTTCACCCCAAAAGCGAAGCTGCCCTCGCTGAGTTCCCCAACCCACACCCCGACGCTGACCCCAGGGCAGGATTCACACC
>VZRE01010082.1:568696-642683 GCA_013396775.1 Cephalopterus ornatus
GGCGAGCCGCCGCAGCCCCGCCCCGCCCGCGGGGACAGCCCGGGCCCGGCGGAGCGCGGCCGAGGGAGCGCGGCCCCTCCCCAGGGTGGGCGTGCTCCGCCGGGGCGAAATCCTAGCCGCCGGGAGAGGCGGAACGCGGGTTTTTGTATTCCAACTTCGCGCAGGGAGCCGGAGGTCCCTCCACGCTCCAAGTGCCGCTTCCACGGGGAGCAACGGTTCTGCCCTTTCGTGCTGTCCTCGCAGTGGCTCCAGCGGGGAGAGAGGGCAGTCCCCCATCGCCACCGAGGAAATACGTTTGGCCGGGGAGAACAAACGTATTAATTAAAAAGTCGGTGCAAATTAACAATTTTTTTCGTTGCACATGCAATGCTATTTTTAGCGTAAGGCGACCCAATAATTACAAACCCGTACTGTCTGCATCCGATCCATCCTCCTCTGCACATGCTGCATTTTCCGTGTTACTTCCCATACATCCTTTTTAATATGCTAAGAAGCAGATTTTTCAGCGCAAGAGAAAATTTTTTGTGCTTACAGAAGCATTGAACTGGCAAGCGGAGAAGCAAAACCCCTGGTATGATACAGCTATAACCCAGCCATGTATGCTGGTGAAACGCCCAAAACCTGTCTGCAGCACTGCAGCTCCCACCACCACAGGGATATCTTGGTGATTTCTTCCAGGGAAAAAAACCTCAGTGCTCCCACTTCCATCTCTACAGCAAGACATCAGTATGGTCGTTAGGTTATTTTTCTTCCTTAAAGGATTTTATTTTCTATTTCTTTAAATCACAAGGGATTGAACCACAGTCCTCAAATCTACATGAGATAAATAACCCAACTTCGGTCACTGCTGATGCAGAGACAGCCTCTATAACCCCTGCTCTGGCAGTGCAATATTGAAGCATCTCCATGTTGTCCACCAGCGCAGTACCTGCCTTGTTTATGGGCACACCTGCAGCATGTTGGCTCAGCTTGTATACACTGGGTTTACTATGACTTGTCTTACCAACAACTTAATAAAACCAAGTGTGAATGATGTGCTTCACATTTAAAATCAAACTTGGAAATCTAAGGTGAGTTCCCGATAGCATTGCAACACAGCTTCCTTCAGCTCACGGTGTTGGCCTCGAACACTGTCACACTCAGCACTTACGGAGAGCTGTGAGTCAAGGTGGCTCAGCAGTGCCAGCTGCACTGAGCAAGGAAAAAAGACAGCACAGACATTTGTAACACTCAGTGTCAGGAGAGAACAAAGCATCTGAGAAAACCAGGGTAGAACTCTGCAGCAAAGAATAGGGGTGATGGGAAATACAGAAAGTCACCCTATAGCACTGCCATTTCCACCCCAAAGAGCGAGCAGAGCCATGCTCAAGAAGGGCACATTACCCTACACTGTGGAGAGGTTTCATGCTAAACATATGGAATAGAAATCAGTGGAGAGATGGCACAGGGAGCAGCATCCTTCAGGGCACCCACCTGGCCAGGATGCCCCATCTCTGCCGTCCTCTCCAGACACACCTCTGCTCACCCCACAGCTTCCTCGGGCAGGAGGCCAGCAGGTTGCGGGGGACCTCTGCCGTCTTACATCTTCACGTGTCTTAATGCACACAGGGACATCTCAGGCACGGAGAAAAACAACTCTGCAGAAAAACTCCTACCCTTCCATCCAGAGCTCATTTCAATGCTCATCACCTATGTGACTGGCTGATTTCTGGCAAAGCTTTCCAAATCCATAAACCTTAGCTCGCTTAATGCATATTTAATCTCTCTGCTGCTAGGTTCATGTTGCCAGCCACTGTGAGCAGGGCTAGATCAGCGGCAGAAGAGAGCAGACACTGTTGATGAGCATTTTGGCCTCTACATAGCACAATCCCCCTCTCCTCTTCACCACAACAGGGCAGGTTCTCCACCCACAGTTATTATCTCTTCCAGCAGAAACACCACTGTGTCCCTGTCCATTAGTGATTTTCTACATTTCCCATAACGTTCCCTGTCCCTGAGGCAATTCATAAAGTGGATACTTGGCACATACCTCCAAAAATACCTTGTACTCTGAAGAAGCAGGGAATTGTCTCTTGGGGGTTTCTTTGGTTCCCTGTTCCCACCCGGTTTTTGATCTTCAGGAACTTCCACACATTCCCCAGAGGACACTTAGTGTTGTCACAGAGGGTGTGAAGTTTTCTTATTAAATGTGAGGTGCTGGTGCAAAGAGTGCACTGAGTGACAGTCACACAGGGATCGAGGTCACTGCAATCTGTAAAAACGAATGGGCTAATATTAGGAATCTTTTCTCAATTACTATTAAGTTTTACTTAATTCATATTTTTTCTTTTGGAGTACTAAGACCCTATGCTGCTGCACACCAAACCCACTCTGCCAACTGAAAGATAACACAGGAAAAGAAAAAGAGATTTTTTTTTTTTTTTAATAAGGACATTGTCCTCAATCTTGGTCACCACTTGGCATCACAAACAGGGAGAAAGGGGAGGAGCAGAGGGGTAGTGGCTGCTGGACACCAGAGAAATGCTCTCTCAGCAGGCGGGAGAGAGCATGTGGGAGCACAAAGAAGACATCAAGTTCTCCAAGCTTCTCAAAACTTTTTCTCACACCCAGAAAAGCATTCTCCCCTTCCCCTATGGCAAAGAGCAGTTTTGCCCAAGGATTGGACCAGCACAGGAGGGCCCTCAGCAAAGACACTGCATCGCTGACGTGTTGAACACATGTGCCATCTAAATGCAGGGTTTTACCCATAGAGGTTTTTCTCACCAATTTGCTTTTCCTTTGTTAAATAAGCCCAGATCCTGCAGCACAAACCCCAGCACCGTGTTATTCACAGTGTTACAAGTAACGGGCTATTCCCCAGCCTGGTGCTGCTGTACTGAACTACTCTCACAGCAACTGACACATTCCTGACCAGCTGAAATATCAAAGATGTTGAAACCAAAAAAAACCCCAACCATCAAATGCTTGAATGGAGCACTTTTCTGCCTGTCTTTCATGTGTATAGGCATCAAAAGGACCTTTTTCTTCCTTGTATTTCCCCTTTAGCCACACAGATGGTCCCTGGCCCCAAGCGTGGGTTGTGTTGGTGCCTCTGCAAAGCTATGGGGTCCAGAGGGCGACTACAGGGATAACTGGGGAGTAGTTCTTCCCTCAGTTGGGTCCCATTTGGAAAGGAGCCTGCAGAGCCCCAGAGGAGGGAGGAAGCAGCTTCATCACCCACAGTGAGATGAGGGCTGGCTTTGGCACTATGTAAAGCCTGACTCCAGCATGGGACACCTGTGCCTCCTGCTCCTTCCTGCACCATGTCCTCAACCTCTGCTGAAGCCATCCTGACTGTAGGGCAAAGGGTTGTCTGCCCATAGCACAGTGATTCTGCAGCTCTTTAGGACAGCAGGACTGTTATACCCGCTCTATCAGTGTCGCCTCACTAGGGACTGGAAGTGTGTTTGCTGTAGCCATTTCAGAGCAGTGCAACGAGAAAGGGGGTGGAACATGCTCCCACTAGGGGCACAAGGGATGGTCCAGAACAGTGCTTAGCTCTGACTGCCAGTGCCACCACAACACCCACAGCTGGCGATGGAACCACGTGGATGCATACACCAGACATCCCAGGAAACCCGCACAGGTCCACACTGGGGCAGCCACAGGTGACGCTGCCAAGGATGAAGCAGCCCAGAGATGACCTACATGGGCCAGCTGGCATTAAGCCACATACGTGCACAAAAAGAAAAAAAGTGGTTTTTATTGTTTTGTCCCATGAGACTTGCGTTCCAAATGGAAATGAGGGGGGTATTGTTTGCAGGAACCACATTGTCAAGTACCTTTTTTATTCCTCCCGCCTTCAAGGACCACAATTGTCCTCCTAACTTTGAAGGAACAGGCAGGGGAGGAATTTTTGATGAAAGGCACTTCAACATGATGCCTGACTTGGTCATGGGGCCTCCTGGGAGTTGTAGTCAGATCTTTTCCCACCCAAATCACTTTTTCTGGCACAGCTCCACAGCACTGTAATGACTCCCATGACACAGCAGCAACCCCCCTTCTGCACGGCCAGGGGACAAGCAGGACCTTTGGACTTTAGTTGCTACAAGATAACCCAGGGGCTGCTCAGGATCCAGACCTTATCAGATCTGGCCAGAATATTTCAGTTTTCTTTCACACCCTTCCCCTCTCACAGAATTCCCATGGAAACAAAAACAAAGCTCTTGCTGTTTGGGTTTGGTTGGGCTTTTTTAACTTCTCTCGAGGGGGTGTGGATGAAATTGGTAAATGAAAAGCTAAAAAAAAAAAAAATAACATCTAATGTGTGTGGAATAATACATGAGATACCACTTCTAGCTCGATTTTCCCTGCAGCGGTGCATCTCCCATCTGTGTCACCCCTTCAGAGCCTCAGGGGACAGAAATGGGCCTCAGAGCTAAAAAAATACAGTATTTCTTGCATCACAAACTTGCTTTTGGGCAGGAAGTGCCCACGATCCAAGCTGTCCCACCCTTTTCCTCACTGGTGCATCGTTCTGCAGATACCTGGATGCCACCGTGTGGCAGCTGCCCCGTGCAGCGGTGGAAGGACAAGGATAGGGACGGGGCTGCAGGGAAAGGCAAGGCTTTAAGGAGAAAAAAAAAAGGGAAAAGATAAAATAAAAAGAAGGGGGTTTCTGCAGCAATTCACAAAATTTAAAGGAATGCCAAGCACGTCAGCACACGAAGCACAGGATCTGGAGGAAGGAGAGAGTGCAAACCATCTCCTTATGGTGATAAGCTAAGACACACAGTCTTTCTATTTAAAGCCCTGCAGTAACGTGAATGCCAGGTTTGAGGGAGCTCAACAAGTCCATCTGAAAACAATTTACATGGTCCTCTCTACCGCAGGGTCTGGGCAACTTAGAGCTTTTAATACCTTGCTATTCCCACATATCAGGACACAACCCACCTTTTCCTGCTAGGAAACTGAAGCCCAGATCTGGAAAGGCATTTAGTTAATCAGGGGGCTAGAGACCAGTGGGACCTCCCTGGGGTCCAAAGCAGCTTTGGGATGGGGACACTGGCTGTAGGGTGCTCAGTGCTGCTGCCCCCACTCCCCTTTCTCTCCAGCTGGGAAATGATGCTGGGTGGAACCCTGATGATGAGGGTTGTCCTACCAACACTGGATACCCAGGCATGTCCTGCAAGCCAAGCCACCTGGGCAAAGCCAAGCCACCTGGGCAAAGCCAAGCCATCCTTCCTCCTCTACCAGCACCCTTCAACTGTCTTGTAGCAGGAGGGTGCAAGAAGAAAGCAAGACAGCTCAGGGTCACAGTCTGGGAATGCTTCAGCTTTCCATCATCTACCTCCAAGGATATGCTTCATTCTTCCATCGTCTACCTTTGGGATTGCCTTATTTTCCCATCAAGGACCTCTGGGGTATGCCTCAGTTTCCCCTCATCTACCTCAACAGCACTGTTTCTCATTTATTCCAAGGTGCAGTTCATTAAATGGTGAATTACATGTTTTATCATTTGTCCATAACACGTTGTCAAGTTGCTGCATTATTATTAGCAACAGGAAAGGAGAGAAGTAAATTATTCCTAAAGTATGTAATGAGCATTTGAGTAAGAGTTAAGTAATGAGCGCTTCTTTAGCGAGGAATCCAAACGAGACACACTACACCCTTTTTGTTAACAGACAAAAGCTTATATAAGCTGGATGTTACATAAAATCCTAAAATAGGGAGGTGGAGCACTCCCCCATCTTTGGGTGATAGCGTGACTGCAGCCCACGGGTACCTGAGCTGACACTGAACCAGCTCCGAGGTAACGGGCCTGGAGCTGGCAGGAGGCAGCAGCACCGACAGAGGTGTCCTGGGTGTGCTGAGACCAGCCGTGAGCAGAGCTCAGGCGGCAAGTCTGGATTTGCCCTCACATTCCTCTGGAAACATCCTGTACAGTAACGCACTCCAAGCAGCTTTATCACGGCTGTGATGATCAGAGAACGTATCTCCATGCGGCAGGTCAGGCTAAACACCATCCAATCCCTGGGTGTCATCCCAAAGGAATTATAACTGGTGCTTAGGAAGGAGTACGCAAGTGGGGCATGGTTATGGCGAAACTTCTCTGTGACTCTCCCAGTCTCCAGGGATTTGCAAGCAAAGGACTTTCCATGCCAGAAGTTCTGTCTCTGTAGTTTCACAGCTCCTGGCAGCTGATTCTTCCAATAAATGGACTGGTCAGTTTTCAAGTTCACATGAACTTTCAACTTCTGCAGTATCACACAAAAAAACCCACCACAATTTACCGTAATTTATCTGCAGAGGAAAGGGATTCCATGTCTTGCAACATCAACTACTAGAGTTAAAAAAAGCAGGCTAGTAGGGGGTAGAGCCTCTTCATCAGGTCTTTTGTGCCTGGAAGCCTGTCTGTCTATAGATAAATTGTCTGTCTCCGTAAAGAAATACTTTTTCTCCCTAGACAACTTGCATCCCATCTTAAAATGCACAATTCCAGCACTCAGACAGTAGATTCAGCTGTCAGCAATGGTTGCTTCCCAGACACAAGGTTAAAAAAACCCCCACACACCTCAGAGGAGAGGATTTGCAATTCCCTTCACAACCAGGACACCAAATCCTCCTTCAAATGCAGGTATCAGATGCAGCTGTATGAGAAGTCAGGGACACTTATCTGGCTGGGGGGGAGAAAAGGGGGAAGAAAGATCTTTAGACACAGGATGGTTGGTCAGGCAGAGCAAAATGTGTCAGGAGTTACTCTCTGGACTACAAGGGAGCTATTCATTGCTGTAATCAGTTTGCTCTGCGGTACTTGCAGAAACATGCCAAGGCTGCTCTGTGATTCTGCCCGACTGACTTAGTGTTTGTGATTTTCCTAACCTTTGCTCTAAATAAATGGGAGCCATGCAGAGAGAATTTTGATGCAAGTCCCCTGCTTCTACCGCACCCTCCCTGCCTGCGTCCCAGAGGCTTTGTTTTAAGGGAGAGACAGACAGAAGGCAGGCAGGAGGAGAAAAGGAAGAAATGAAATGCAAGCTGTCTGGCCCACACAATTAAAAAAAAAAAATAAAAATCAGAATAGCCTGGCTTTGGTTTCTGTCATGTAATTTTTCTTACTTCAGAATTGAATCCAGATGACATAGATAAGACATGGGTGACCCCTAGTGCCCTCTCCAGCTGCAGCTTCCACTGTTATTCCCTGTATTGATATCAGAGCATAAACAGGGAAGAAGCCGCACCTTTCAGATTTGTTCTTCATTCACAAAGCCTCACTCTCTCTCCCCTTTCAGAAACAGGATCTCATTTCCTTTCCCTACTCCATCTCTATCACTGTGAGGCATCCTCTGCAGCATCCCTTTGTCACCATTGTCTGGGAACAAAATTAAACACATTTACTTGTGTAAGAACTCATTATATTCCACTGACTCTTTATCATAGTACATTTATATTTATTATGCTTACAGAAAAGAAAGAAGAGCCTATTTTGCCAACTCCAGGCTCATCAATAGCTAAGAACAGCCATTCAAACTCCTCAGAAGAGACCTTTGTCTTGTATAAAATTTATTTTGCAGCACCAAGGCGCTGAAAGAAGCAAGTCTTTCCTGTGACAGCCATCAGCATGCACCACTTTTTTTGTCTTCTTACAATGTCAAAACTCTCTGTTCCTGTGACTCAGCCTGCACCAGACATACCCTGCTCGCTGTGATGGGGGATGCACGTCAGGGGCTTTTCCTGGTGCTTTTGTGGGGGAACAGCACCTCTTTCACAAAAATCTTGAGACACCTCCTTGCAGATTACTTTGGAATGCAGGATTTTCCTTGAGGGAACAAATGATCTTAGCACAAGCCTGAAAGATTTTTTAGCTTCCTGTAATGGGAGGGCTTTGGGCATCTCCCCTCTTGCACAGGTTTCCTGCCCTGCTGGGGTCAGGTGCCCACCAGCACCCCTTGTACCACCCCAGCACAGGGTTCTCGGGGACAGGGCTGTGCTTCTCATCAGCTGACATCTCAGAATTTCACATATTTAATAGGATCTTGTCAGGCAAAGAAGCCACCTGCTGACAGTCTCCACGGTGACATTTCTATTCTCAAGGGAGCAGCCAACACCCCTGTGCAGACTCACAGCCTGCCACAAACTTGTCTGATGCCTCTTCAGCTCTGTATTTCTGCTCTGCCCGTTGCAGGGAGGTCTTGGCACCAGCAGCCAGCACTCCTGCACCCCTCCTGCTGCATCACACAGGCTGCACCACAGCTCCTCTGCAGAGCCCTGGGCCCCAGAGCTGGCACCCTCACTGCTTGAGCCCTGAGAATGGTTTGGCACTTCCAAAACCAAAAGTAACTCCCAGTTCAGCATTGGGGAACCCTTCCTGGAGCTACAGTGAAACACCCAAGCTCTGCATAGGGCATGATGTGTGCCTTTCAACCCACACACAGCCCAAGCTCACTCCATCACCCTCACTCCCTGGCAGATACTCTCGGTGCCACTCCAGCTCGTGGCACCATCACCACCCAGCTGGCACTTCCTTCCCCTTTTGCCACCTGCCAGCCCATTTTTTCATCAGAAACAACTTCCAGGTCTTGACCAGCCCTTCCTCCCCAACATCTTTTCGCTTTCATACAGACTCTGTGCTCACTAGTCCCCAGAGTTCCTTCCCCTAAAGCCTCCAGTTCCTTTCCCCTGCAGCCCTCTTCAACCCCACAAGCAAACAAGCATCATCTTACCACCCATGTCCCCAAACCAGCCCTTTGCTGGCATTTATGACTCAGCCTAACTGAGGATGGATCAGCCACAGATGAGGCTGGTTGAGGCCTCTGTAACAAGTGTTCTACTCATTGCAGGACTGGGTGGGCACACTGCAACTAAAGCAACTGCATTTTTTCCAGTTTTAGTACAAGTTCTTAATCTGTTCTGGGCATAGAATCATGGAATAGTTTGGGTTCCACTAGCCCACTAGTCTTAGTTCCACTATCCCAGGTTGCTCCAAGACCCATCCAACCTGGCCTTGGACACTTCCAGGGATGGGGCAGCCACAGCTTCTCTGGGCAACCTGTGCCAGGGCCTCACCACCCTCACAGGGAAGAATTTCTTCCTCACATCCAATCTGAACCCACCCTCTGTCAATTGGAAGCCATTCCCCCTTGTCCTGTCACTCCAAGACCTCGTCCCAAGTCCCTCTCCAGCTCTCTCAGAGCCCCTTTAGGCACTGGAAGGGGCTCTCAGGTCCCCCTGAAGCCTTCTCTTCTCCAGGCTGAACACCCTCAGCTCTCCCAGCCTGGCTCCAGCCCCTGATTATCAAGGAAATAATATTGCTGTATTTATGTGTCTATTCTCTGAATCATTTTTCCCTGGTCTTACATCTCTAGGTTCACATGTTCACTTCTTCAAATGAAAAGCAACAGTTTCCGAATTGAAGTTCCTCCTAATGTTTTATTTTTAAAGTAGGTTTCAAGGATGGTAGGAAGTGTGCCCCAGTTATTGCGTAATTTTGGTTTTATCTGGTATAAATCTCACTTGCTTTGCTTGTATGGTGTTGGGATATCCTGTTCTTCCCAGCATGACGCCAACTCTGCATTGCTCTCGTGTGTCTGGATCCAGCACCGCTCCAACCTTCCCACTTTCTTTCTTTTTCCCCTCTGTTTTAGTTAAGGATATGTGAAAATCTTATCCTCAGAGCCACTGTTTGCCTTGTTCACAATGTTCCATGTTCTTCCTCCTGAGTTTATTTACCTTGTTTGCTTCAGTAAATGCCATTTTTTTCTCTATTGCTGTTCTGACTCTATATGATCCCATATGGAGAAGGCACTACAAAAACTGTCTGTGTAGCACACGTATCTTTCTATAGGTCCATTTTTCTCTCTGTTCTTGTTTTTGCTTGTTGCTAGCTCTGTGTATTCCAGTTATGTTCTGCATCTAAAAGAACTTTGTCATGCTTACATGTGCCTATAACTACTTGGAATATTAGTTTTTAATATTTTCATTTAAACTCTGGCTTCATTCACTCACTCTATTAAAATGCTCAAAGTTGGCTCATCACTTTGATTTTTGATTATGACATGAATCAGCTTTTTTGCATGCTTTTGCAATATGCCACTTTTCAGGTTCCTCAGATCCTTGTCTATACTGTTGGAAAGTTACTCTTGTGAAGTGAAAATGCTTTCTTGTACGTCACTTGAATGTCAGAATCTGAACCAGGCAATGCTGGATTTGACAAAAATCTTCAGGTGAAGTAGAATCATCATCATTAATAATACTTTCAATAAAGACTGGAGGTTTTTTTTCCTTCCAAAGGCTACACTTGTTCATGGAAACCATAAATCCATGGTTTGCCTGACACTGCAGGTCAGACCAGATGATCAGAATAGTCTGTTCTGGTATTCATACTGAAAAACTTACAAATATCTGGACAAACTGCAACTGCAACTGGTGGAAAGATGGTCAGACAAGGTAAAGGAGTTGTGGCTTCTTATCATAAATGCTCTGAATTCACTTCAGTCCTGCTGAGGTACCCACTTCTTCCCCAGCCGTCAGTAATGCAGTTGCTTTTGCTTCTTTTCCTTTTTATCTGAGTTATAACTTTTTAAACCTTCCTGTTCAAAACTTGGTTAGAAAACTGGCCTAATGCATCTTATACCACTTTACCTGATCCTCCTGGTGATGGAGAGCCAGTGTTTTACCATGATTATTGTTGCATTAGTGTCTCCCCAGCTCCTGACTCCTGTAAATCAGAAGATGATTCCTTTGGAGGAGTTTGGAGAGCTGGAGGCAGCTCTCAGACCTTGCTCCTTCACATGCTCAGCAGTGGGTGCTTCTGCTGAAGTCCCTGTGCTGGGGCCATGGGGTTGAGCAGCCAGGATGGCTCTGTCCCCTCCGGCCACCCCTCTGCCTCCCACAACACTGCACACACCATCTCGCTGGGAACACAGGGGTAGGGAGGCTGGAGGAAAGGGCATCTTTGTGTTGTAGCCCATTGGATGGACCTCAGTGGGAAAAAATGGGCTTGTATGTGTAATGAAAGTTTTGAGACACCATGAGCTGGAAACCCCCCCACCCAGACACCCTGTGGCACCTCACAACACAGGAAGGAGACCACAGGCTGGGGCAGACCCCACCCCCCAACACAAGGCACACAAGAAAGGTTTTATTTTTCCTTCAGGAAATCCATCAGGAAGCATAAAGTTAGTCAAAAAAGTAATTTTACTCTTTAACCAGCACATATGCGAAAAGGCTCTGTACTACCTTCCCAGAGTTTAGACCAGACTAAAACCTGCCATCAGTTCCAGTTCCCCAGCTCAATCCCAGTTTGCTCAATCCCTCCACTAAAACCAGTAGCATAATTCTCTATTCCTCTTTTTTTTCCCCCAACTTCCAGTCATTTTGCACAGTTCAAGTAAAACATGTGAAACCAGGTTTTGCCATAGGGTAAAAACTGAAAAAAGGAAGGACAAGTGAAAAATAAAATCCACAAAACATTTCAAGAAAGACAAAATCCGAAGTACAAAGCCCCAGCAGAGTCCAGGCAATTGTTTCTGTTTATACTCACCAGCACAGGAGCTGCACGGCCCTCAGAAGAGCACGGCTGGGCGTATATTCCCACCTTCTTTTAATTCCATCCCTAAATCTGAGGAGAGCAGAGTATTACAAATCTCCGCATGCTCAGCAGATAAAAATATCCAAGTGTATAGCATGGGATGAGTCGCCTTCACATGGAAGTTTTGAGGGCAGTAACTGGACACAAGTGTTTATCCGAGGCTGGGATCGGCGTGTGGAGCAGGATGGTATTTACCAGCATGTACACCCATTCGCCCATCTAAGACATCAGGTCCTCTTCAAACAGAGGAAAATGTTAAAGAAAAAAACGTTGAAAATTTTTGCATATCACGCCGTTTTTACACTCCCTTAGCTGGCCATCGGTGTTCCACTATTACAGTTCTGAAAATGATTAACAAAAACATAAAGAACGCTATCGGACAGAGCAGCCGGCAGCACGCAGCCTCAGAAGTGCCAGTCTTTATTAAACCTTCAAATGAGAGTGGCCCTGAAGTGCCAAATTCCCCTTTTACCCTCTGTCACACTTACTGAGGGAATGTAAACCTGACCCAGAACCAGTTCTTCAGCAATTTAATTGTAAGTATCACGTACAGCAGCTGGTAACACACACCCAGAGATGGGCCACTGAGGTTTTACTTTTTTTTTTTCACTGTCTTTAGTTTTTAACTTTGCCATAATGGATACCTGGTTACCCAATTATCTCAGAGAAGTCAGAGGAAGGTCGTTGCTGGGAGTTTTCTGGCTCTCCCACATGTAGCTGGATGACATGAATGAGAGGAATTCGGTTGGCATCACCTGCTCCACAGCCCTTGATCTCCAGCTGAGGACACTGGAGGTTTCTGTGTCATAAAAGGGCTGGCATTTATTTGGGGTCACAGCACCGTTCCTGCCATCTCTCCAGGCAGGTCCTTATGCAAATCACCAGCATTTACTTGGAATTTGCATTAATGTGTAACTGAAAAGCTGCTTCAGAGGGCACCTGTTTCCAAATCTTTGGGTTCTCCCCATAACCAAACATCTCCAGGATGGTTTACGGGAGTGGAGGCTGTAGCTGGGTGTGATTCAGAGCTGCTCCTCAGTGTTTAGTATTGACTTAAGTAACCGAGGACTGCCTTGAGCAAACTGCCCATCCCAGATCCAAACAACCTTATCTCCTGGCAGTGCTGTTCCTCCTGCATTTAAAGTAAAACTATGCTTTAGAGTCAGGAGTGGAGTTAAGCTGACGAGGCAGAGGATGACTTCACATCACTTTCTCCTGCTGTTTGTGAAATTCCCAAAATTAAACCTCAAGACAACAAGTATTCCACCTATCCAGCCCTGGCAAACTCCTGTTCCAACCAGCTGGCACTTACCTGGATCTGAACTGAATTCCCTCCGGAGTCCCCAGGCGTGATGTGACAGGCTGGGCTTTAATATGTGGGACACAGCCAGCAGCGTGAAATCCCAGCACTGCGCCGTGGATGCAGCAGTTCTGGAGCCCTTCAGAGAGGACCTCCGAGGCAGCACCTCTGCCCTGGGAGGCAGATAGCCCTCAAGTGGGTGAAGTGAAGAGATGAGTGGGTGAAGTTACACCAGCAGCAGTGCAGGATCGCCCAGCACGGCTCCAGCTCTGAGTCGCTTCCTCTTTCCAACGTCACTTTAGTTACGCAGAAGGACCCAATAGCCAGTGGTTCATGGCCTTTTTTTTTTTCTTCTTTTTTAATAAGTAGTTCGATATTTAAGGTAGGAAGAAGTGACTTCTTATCTCAGAGTAGTGGGAAAAAAATTCTTGCATCTAACCTTATTACATGGAAAGGAAAAACCTCCTGCAGTTTTCAGAAAACCAGGCAAAACTAGGCTCTGGCCAGCCACTCTCCATTGTTTTTAACTGAGCTGTGCTATCAGGGTATTCACACTGCTTTAAAAGTGGGTGAATAGAGGCAGGAAAGTCAGAGGCTGCAGAATGCAGGCAGAGGAGAAGGTGCTCCAGGATTGCAAGTGCTGGCTCAGAACACCATACAGTGTGCTCGTCTGGTATGAGACCACTGGGCTATTTCAAATTTGCTAAAATATCTTGACAGGCTGGTTCTGCTTTTCTTCTGCTGCCTCAGGTGCCTGTCTGGTCCCAGGGGAGCCATGTGCTCATGCACACAGCATCGTGCTCCCACAGGGACACAGCTGGCCCCAGGAGGCTTTCTAAGAACAAACTGGGGAGGGAGCACACTCCTTCCCCACAGTCACCAAGCACTACAGTTGCTTATAGTTGCACTATAATTGTGGCATATTCAGGTGTCCAAATACTGGCATATTTAGGTGTGCAAATCCAAATTTTTGTGTGCACAGGTGGCAAGGTATTTCTTATAAACTCTTCAGAAGTGCTTCAGTCAAGGTTTTTGGTCATCTCATTTTTACCCTGAATCGCTTTTCTTTTCCATTCTCTAGTTCCTGACACTGCCACTTTTGTCAGGCTGAACCCACAGAGCAAAGCTCTCCTGAAGCTCCATTAAGGATGAAAAGGGATGCAGAGATTTCCTGGGAGAGATTCAAGTGAAAAATGCTCCAGAGTAGTGGACAAAAAAAAACCCAAACATGCAAGGGTTAGGTTTATTGTATTTAGGCTATTATTTACAAACTTGTTTGAAGGTCAGTATTTATTTCAGCAAACTACTGCTGTCAGTGAGCAGCCGAGTCATCCTGCCTTGTGCCCATGGGGAAACGTGTGCTACTTGTGAAACACCAGACTGACTTTTTCCCGTTTCCACCCCAAGTCCCACTGCATTTTTAAAGCACTGAACACATGATGCTGCTCATTACCCAACTCCTTTAGCTTGCTGGAAACCCAGCCTAACCTCTCTGCTCTGCAAACACCAGCCTCGCACCTTTAAGCTGCCGATGACATACTCCGCTGATTGTTGGGAGGCTCCTCGTGACTCCAAAGTCATGAGTTTTCAGTGTTTTGAGAGGCAGACTTCAGAAGGATGTTGTGAAAACCTTTGCATTCTGATTGCAAAAACCAAGGATCCCTTCAGGAGATTACAGCTCCCCCCCGCCACCCCCAAATAGGCTTGCTGAGGGCAGCACCACGACTAAATGACCAAGACACTATAGTGACTGAGACAGCCCCGCACAGCGATAGTCTGGGCAAAAGCTGGTTCTAATTAGGAGCACCAAGACTCGTTAAGTGACCAAGTATGGTACTGAGTCACGTCACATGGAACAGGACGGAGATTGCTTAGGGCCATTGAATTCAGGCCTTCCTTTAAAAATCTTTCCTAAGACTGTTCCCCTGGGAGGAGGAAGCCAGCAGGGCGTCTGGCATCACAGTTCAAGCAGGAACCACAAACGTGTCTGATCAGAGGCTACAGAGGAGGATTTTGTGGACTCTTAAGAGCAGACAGGCTGAAATATTACTTCGGTGGAGACACACGGCTGGGAAGGGCATTTCTAACATTCTCACACAGTCCCTAAAACACTTAACACCAGCCAGCCCTTTAAACACCCTTGGGATGTTGTAGTTATATGAAAGTGGAAGCAGTGCCTTCAGGCACTGACCTTCGATGCTCTCCCCCTGACTCTGCACAGAGCTGTGACCGGAGCTGTGTGGAGACAGATGCAATGGCAGCAGCAGGACCTGCCATGCCCCTCAGAGTGCTCCCCTCTGGCCCAGAAACCTGTGCTGGACAGTTTGCTCCAGGAAGGCTTGTCCCTTCCACAGTTAGAACGGGAGGAAACCTTTTGAAAGATGCAACAGAACCAGCGAGCCTCGGTTCCTGGTTGGGGGGAAGATAAAAGATGCCTTCTGGGAATTGTAGTCCCAGGAAACACGAATGTGCAGCCTTCCTCAAAAGGTGAGCCAGGAAAGCTGGCAGCCTGCGACTGTTTCCATAGTTTCAGTGCAAAGGAAAATGTGTTGAAATTAAGGGAAATTTTTATAGGCAACTCTGCTTGGAAATCAGCAAGCTCCAGTAGGAAAACTTGAACGTGTTTAGGAGAATTACACACCGAGGAAGAAACTCTTTCTGCCTTGATGAGAATTGGAAAAGGGTGGTAATTCTTGGAGTCTTCAGTCCAAGAAGGGAAACTATCCTTGGGGTTCCTTAGGAGGTTTGAAGGCTCCTTGAGGAGAGAGTGTTGGCTGGACAGAGAGCCCTCGTGGCTTAAACAGGCATGAAAATACTCTGCTAGAGTTGAAGAAATGGAAATGGAGGGTTTGGACCCCAATCTCCACCAGCCTGGCAGAGGAGAAGAGCTCCTCTGCCCGCTGCCTTTGCCCGGGGATGAGGTGTCGGGGCAAGACAGACTGCAGAGCAGTAAACAGAAACCACAGATACAGCTGAAAGAACCCGTTGGTACGAACGAAGAACTACTGACAGAAAGTGTGCAGCGGTTGTTTGTGGTTTCCATAAGTCACCGCAGTGTTTTTATACTGAAAGAGGCAAAGGAAGTGTTTCTAAGGACGACTGTGAAGAACTGAACCCAGCACAGGCATCAGGCTGGTAAATCAGAGAGCAGATGCTACATTTGCCCACAGCTTCAAATACTATTATTGGGAAAGTCATTTATATTCTTATTCTGGAAAAGACTGTTATGTCCTTGTTTGTGAGAAGAAATGCTATCCTCTGGCTATGCAAAATTCAGTACGGCAAGTTCTGTGGAAAGTCTGATTGCATTATCTGAAAGTCCTGGAGCCCACTGGGAGAATCACCACCTTCCATCACCCTACTCAAACCCACCTGCACAGCATCACCCCTGGGGCCAGGCCTGGCCTTTACTCCCTGTTATATAGGTCCCAGCAGCCCAGGCCCTTGCTGGAAAATCATATTTTATGTACAAGCAACTCAGCTGTCGAAGTGTTGGTTTCACTGCTGACGTTGCCTCACACGTGGCCGGTGCAGCACATCCTCTGCAGCCTCTCAGTGCTGGGTTAGAGGCATCACAGTGGGTGATGAGAGCTTGGAAGAGAAACTGCCAGTTCTTGTCCTGCTCTGCTGGTTTGGGGAACAGCGTCAATGGGAACACTGCACTCACCAAGTGAACACTAAATAATTGGAAATAATAACCAGTGAAGACATTTATGAGCTGAGTGGGGCCCTAGGACAATAAAGGATGGTTGATGGTAGCTCATTCATTACCATCTGCACATATTGGCAGTAAAGCTGACACCAGCAGTCAGAACCACAGCCTTACAAAGACATCTTAACATTATTTTCCACTTTTACAAATTTAATTAGCTCTTTTCCCCCTCAAGCAGCAACATACAAAAGTATTTTTTTTCCAGGTAATATAGCAATTTTCTAGTTAAAGAAGTGGAGAGAACACTAAAGCAGAAAAAAACTAAATTAAAACTGTTATTCTCATTTACTACATGGACATTTTGGCAAAAGCTTCTTCTCTGAAAGGAACAGTCTTTTTGTTCAGTTCCATAAGTCATGGGCTTCCAAAGCCCTTCCAGAATGCTGAATGATGGATTCTCAGAAGATGGAATTTAATCTGATTTCTCTGGATCTCCTAGGCTGGCATAAGTTTAGATGGTAACAGTCATGTATTCTGTTTCTTGAATAAGCTGTGGTGATCTCTGGTTCTCCTTCCCCACAGCTGGCAGTTTCACAGGGCTCTTGCAGTTTTGGAAGGGGGACATTTTGTGTGGTAGGGGAGCACTGAACGTAACTGTAGGCAAAGGATCAGAGTAAGCTAACACCTCATAGCCCAGCAGCACCTCCAGATTGAACCATCCCTTTTCTTTCTCCAGAAATCAGAGCTGACCTGAGCACCCTGGTCCAGCTGCTGGTGAAATGATGACTTTGGGACGGTTGTAGCCAACCTCAGGGTGTTCCCAGATAACAAACCACGCCGAGGCACAGATAGTAGTGTGCTGCTGGAGCTCCCTCTTCAAGGTCTGGGTTTGGCCATCAGATCATGCTGGTGCACGTTGATCCCTGCAGGAATATAACCTTTGTGCCACTAATACAGCCCCAGAGTCTGGTTTCCAGAACAACCTGGTAATGGAGTTATTCTTTTTGGTAATTATACTGTCCAAATAGAACCTTATGGACCTGATTTTCTGCTGCTAGAAAGAGAAAGTTAATCATACCAGCATACAAATGACAAGATGGAGTAAAGACTCAGATATTGTACCAGCAGTTCAGCCTGTCTTTCGCAGAAAGAAAATGATTCACGTATCCCGTGACACAGTCCCGCCATGTAGTTTTCTTGGGATCCTGAATTTCCCAGCACTGTGATGCCTGATCCCAACTTGTGGTGAATAAACTGATATTAACTGACCAGTTATTCAGTATATCCTCTTGTGAGTAGCATTAATACCTTTCCCATTCAGTGGTGTAATATTTTACGTGTAAAACACACCTGAGGCCATATTTCTGAGCCCTACTAAATCCTTGCTAGGATTTGAGAAAACCAGCATTTGAGGAGAGGGCACCTCCTGCACTGAGCTGCTGGTGGAAAGAGCCTGATGATGAATCACCCTCTAATCCTCGAGCTTGAATTATCTCCTCTCCAGACCAGCTCTTCACTGCCATGTCCAGAACGTGCTGAGCAAGAGTCGTCATCCAACAGAGATGCTCCTCAGGGGAGCTGGTGGCTCTGTGCAGCTCTGCTGCAGGGGGTCTAAGGTGCAAGAAGACAGATAGGGCTGTTAGGGCTGACCTCCAGAGTACATCACTTACTTCTTCATCCTACAGCTTGGACTGAGCCTTGTCTTTCACAACAACACCTCATCTGGGTTTAAGGCCTCCAAGAGATAATGGTTCCAACATCTTTGTTAAGAAACCACTCTCCCTAATTACGCTTTCATAGAATGCTGAAATGTTTTGGGTTGGGAGGGACCTCAAGAATAATCTTGTTCCAACTTTTCACCCAGGACAGTAAGCTTTCACAGATGAATATTTCTGTTTCAGCTTTCCCTGTGGGAATTTGTTTTGACTTTCTCAGCAATACAGCAATGCATTTTTGCCATCAGATGTCTTTTTCACATATAGGGACCTGGAAACCCTACTCATACCTGCTGTCCTGGTCCAGCTACATTTGGGAACGAGTAGTTCCTGTATTGCATGCACAGCTGATTGCATGGAATTCAAGGCACGGGGGAATGTTTAAACTGAAAGCACAGCAATATCCCATTGGATCCCTGGATGCAAGATAGGACAAGGTGGAACAGTTTTAAATGGAAGGATATATAGATTAGATGTTAGGAAAAGGTTCTTTACTGGGAGGGTGGTGAGGCCGTGGCACAGGTTGCCCGGAGAAGCTGTGGCTGCTCCATCCCTGGAAGTGTCCAAGGCCAGGTTTGGCAGGGCTTGGAGCAACCTGGGATAGTGGAAGGTGTCCCTGCCCGTGGCAGGGGCGGTTGGAAGTAGATGATCTTTAAGATCCCTTCCAACCCAAACCATTCCATGATTCCATGATAATTGGAGCAAGCAGGACCAAGCGGTAGGACACCCACCAGCAGCTCACCCCATACTGCATCACCTCCATCCCGGGAACGCCCCAGGTTTGCGTTCCAGCAGCGCAGGGATGGAGAACACATGGGCACGTTTGCCTTACACAATAAAAGAATAACCAAGAGGCTCCAGCTCTGTCTTTTTTTTGAGGCAAAGGCAGCCAGAGAACTGCCCTCTCCCACGAGCCCGGTGCTCAGCCTATGAGATAATACAGACTGGCCTTTTCTTTGCAGCTGTATTGTTTTAGTGCTTGGAAAATAGCAGCAGGCTGAGCAATGAGTCATCTGTCACTAGATGGGGTTAAAGTAATTTCCGTTTTCTGTTGCCATGGGGAAATCAACGTCCTAAGATTTGTCCTTTCTCCCACTCAAACACGTGGGAGTAGAAAGCCTGAAACCCAGCAGGACTAAACATTTTTTTTTTCTTGTTTTTTGTCCCCTTATAAACAAACTTCCCTCCGTGGCCTTGCAGCTGTCAGTCTGTTCCCGGAATCGTCCGGTTAACAATGTCATTCCCCTTGGATTGCAAAAAATCCAGAAGCAGAGTTTAAGTAAATATTTGGCATTCATATAGGAGTTGCTTCATGTTATTACTTGTAAGAGTCTCTTTTGCTTGTAAAGTTTTACATGTACATTTGAGAGGGTTATAAACTTGCTATTATAAAAATAAAACTGAAGCTTCAAAGGAAAAGTAAATTAAAGTAGCAGCTCCCCCAGCCATATAGTGTCAGGATATAGTGTCTAACAGAAACAGGAAAGAGGAAATTGCAGTAAATACCCTTTAAAAGCCTTACTAATGTATAGCTTATATGAGTAGCAGCACAGCAACATCTAGTGTTGATCAGGAACATAGCTGGAAGTTATCAAATGTCTCATTAGCAGCATTTTGATGGAATCAGGCATTTCCTGGACCATCACACCACGACCACAGCCTCAGCTCCTTCTCCCTCACGTTCCATAACGTGTCAGTCCTTCATGCTCCATGTCACTGCTTGTGTTAGCACTGCAGAAGTACAGTCATCTGGGAGTGCTCCCAGCCTGCCTGGATCCTTTGGAGAATTACTGGCGTTCTATTTAAGCATCGGGTCAATAGATCCACGGATTTAAACGCAATTCAGTGGCCAAAACTTAGAGCATCTGAGCTGAAATTAAGGAAGTGATATCTTCCTGAGAGCTGATCCCATTACCAGCTGTATCATAAACCCCAGGACCAGTTAAACACTGCTGTCAAACTGGCTCAAAGTTATTTTTTTTCCCTAGAAATGGGTGTGCAAGTGTAAGGTTGCCACACTAAGTGGTATGTCAGAGTAGGACCTGTTTTCAGGCTCCTGTATTTCCACAAAAATGCAGGGGTTACTGTTTTATGCACAGTAATATAGACCATTTTCGGAAAAATTGACCAGGTGCATATTTAATATCTCACCATATCCCACGTAGACACTTCTTTTCATTTAAAAGACACCTGAGGCTCAAAGTTAAATTCTTGCTGCTTAGCTCCTCTCTAGCTATGGATTAACATTATGGATTAAGATTCATTTAGTTTTGATTATTTCACTTTAACTAAACTAATCAAGTTTAGCTTAACATTAGTTTAGTTCTTTTAGTTTAGGTTTAATTATTTTTAATGGCTTTGTTGAACTCTCACAGTTTGGTTTTTCTTTTCATATAAGGAAATCCCTATATCAGGGCTCACTGCGGACTATTTAGATAAAATAATTTGTCTCCTTAGATTACAGCTCCTATTACATGGGGTTTGCTTCATCTTCAGTAAAATAATGTCCTTTGGGTTTTCTCAAACAAAACAAAATTAATGACTGGCTGCTTTCCAAGTTCAGCTGTCTTGCAATACCCCGTGAACAGATTTTTTGCTGCATTTAAGTTTATTACATGATCTAATTAGCATGACTGTGTAGGTGCGTGGAATGCACTGGGGGAGAGGAAAAATACAAGTGTACAAAATGCTTTTATGTAATTTGCTATGGGAACGTGCTTATTGCAGAGACCTGGATCACTCTCTGGGTTCTTTTCAGCAGGATTTCGGGAGCGAGCAGCGAGGCAAGGAAAAACAAAGGACGTTCAAGTCTATCACAGGAAAAAAAGGGCCAAGAGTGGGAAAGTCTGACTACCACCTGATTTTTGTGGCTTAGAAATACAATCACAAATTTAAAAGGTATTAATTCTATACCCACATTTGCTGCTTTTGTCTCCAGACAAAACAATTCAGTAAAATTCAATGCCTGACTGGAAGTGAGGACTGCAAGCTTGTCAGCTACGCTGTGTGGCTCGTTCAACATCAGAATGAAGTACAGCTTCTAATTAATAGCAAGAAAATACAGATTGTTAACCACTCTGGCCATGAGAAAGGCATCGGGGTGTCTATTGGAAACACACAGCCAGAGCAGAGCTCTGCCTCATGTTATTAAGATATTCACACCACCCTAACCAAATTAAATGGAGGCTCAGTAACGTGAAGTGACCAGGCTCTCTTTCTTCCTCCTGCATGCATGAAATGACATTTTAAAGTGACGTGTGATCTTTCAGAGCTGTAAAGGGGTCAGGCACCAGGCGCATCTGGCACGCTGATCCTCTCATTCAGGAGCGTGAAGTCATCCTCCAAGCTGCATTCCTGAGTGAAGAATGTGTAATTTTCCACGTGTCACTTTACTGACTTGCACGTTGAATGGAGATTAATATTAATTCCACTGAAGATCAGGCTTATTTAAGAAAATTGCAAGCCTTGCTAATTGTGTTTTAATTAAACTAGAAATAAAATAGTGTTTGGTAAAGAGAGCTGATGTTTTTTGAATAAACACTCTCTACACAGCCCGGTGTGCTATGCCATAAATCAGCTCAGTGCTGGATCCCACCCAACAGGGTGAATTGGGTATTAGAGGGTCTTCAGAGGTGTGAGTTTAATGGTAAAATTACTGCTTGTTAAATTTGCCACTCTGCATTTGCTGCCGGGTAGAGGTGATGTTGTCATCACAGCAGCCCAAGGAGCCACCACCCTTCAAGCTGACTTACCCTGAAGAATAACTGTCCCTTCTGAGTCTTCTTTAGGAGGATCAGGATGTGCCCTGCGGTGGTACCCAGTGCCATGGCCGGTGGCAGCATCCAGCTGGGGGAAGATGGGTCTGAAATCAGTTTGATGATTATCAGCAGTGTAATTTGGGATTGCAGATGATAAAGTACACAATTGCTTTGGCGCTTGCAATCAAAACATTTGCTGTGGCAGGTAGGAGAAAGAGGGCTCCAGCGACGAGGGGGTGTTCAGCCCTAATCTTTGTGAAATGAAAGGCCTTTCCCTGGCCATGCCCAGGAACAGATCCTCAGAGCGACTTCCCACCTCCCAAAGCTCTCAGAGCCCTTATCTTGTTTGGGGCAAGCAAAGACACCAACAGCATGAAGTGTATGATTCACTTGATTTCAAACTACCAGCTAGAGTCTATTCCCCCTAAATCCCTTGTTACACACCTGTAACACCAACAGGAACTGTCCCTGGGGAGAAGGTCCTGTGCGGGAGGATGTGTCCTGCAGAGGCTGGATTCACACTGGCTGTGATGAGCAGGTCTGGGTTGGAAACAACCACCCCAGCTCCTGTCAGCAAGCCCTGGCTCTCTCTGCACCGGGAAGAGGCCTGTCCTCTTGGGAAGGAATCATTCTGTAGCTGAAAGGGAAGGGCAGTGAGCTTGGGGGAAAAAAATCGTATTCCTGGAGGTGAAGAAATCTTATTTACCACAGTGTAATACCTTCTGTTTCTGTAGGAACACGTGAAGATAAACAGAATAGTGCTTGTGGTGCCAGGTAAACAGCTCTCCACGCCATGGCTACAGTCTCTAAGGAGCTGCTGTTTATTATGAGCCATTTCTGCCTCGGCTTTAGTGACAAACCCTCCTTGCAAATCCAGCAGGGAGAGGCTCACAATGAAGGGAAGAGCTTGTATGGAGTTGCCAGAGGGATACTTGTTACCTTTGGGAGTATAAGGGTTTTGTGCTTTTTCCTGGAATTTTTGCCTTCTCCCCTTGTTTTTTTTCTTATAAGCCCTGGTCCTTTGGATGGAGTTTTTGTCTCGCCAGTCCCGTTTGGAATGGAGCTTTGTTAGGCAAAACAAAAGTGTTATCAAAGGAAAGGTGTTAGTGATCCTACAGAGACATGAAAAAGTCAACTATATCTGAATTATTTATTTCCTAGTTCATGTGAGCTATCTTTAAACAGATAAATGCTCAGAATAACATGAAACTAAAGTGAGAGGTTCCCTGGAGGTTCTTAATAATATTTAAATTTGCTGTAAATATTGGTGTATTGATTATTATCATGGCTTCTGATTTTTAATTTCCCTTCACAGAGAAGCCTCAAACTTTCTCTTTCTGAGCCTAATTTGGATTGTTAAAAGAGTGCAAATTAAGTGTATAAATGTAAATTAGGGTCCCCAGGGTTGTGTTGGTGTAATTGTGATCATTTTTTAGCACTTTTCTTCGGTTCATTTCCTAAGTTTTTTGCATTTCCAAAGGGATGTTTTAAGTCATGCAATGAGGCAGGTACAACAAGCTTTACAGAGCAAAAGCTTAGGTAGGCATATAGTGTGAAATCCTCATCCTCTTCACCGAGAGCACAATACACATGCCTGGTGCCTCCTTAGAGAAACTTTTGCCCTACATAAAAGCTGGTGAGGTTTTTTTGGGATGAGGTCCCATAGCTGCAAGGGTTTGGAGGTGCTGGTGGCCCTGAGGAAGCAGAGTCAAAGCAGGGGTTGGAGGAAGGGTGTATCATCTCCCCCTCACCCTAATGGTTGGACAAAGATACCTCCAGGGGAACCCTACCCTTGTTTTTCCAGTGGACACGGTATTTTTCCTGTGATTAAGAGGCAATGATTTAGCCATGGGGTTTTATACCCATGTATTCCCACCACATAGCTGGTAAACCCTGACACGGTTGTTTTTTTCCTTTTAATCCACAAGGAGAAAGAAACAGTTTTTCACAGCACTGTCATTTCTGTTGTCCTTATAGCAAGGAGTTGACTGCAGTACTTTATGGCTTCCCTACCCTTCCATCAACCTTGGGATGTTTATTTTTCTTCAAACATAGCTGTTTGCAGCACGCTAACAAGAACTGAAGATCTTTTAACACTGCTATTTGTTTACTGAAGACATCAAAGCCTTTTTTCCATGAGCCCTCTTTGAGTCAGTACGATCTGCAAACAGCCGTGCAACACCAAGGTGTGTTTTGTGCCTCACAAAATAAAACCACAGTGCACTGAAGATACAGGTATTTTCTTATCCGGGGTTATAAATTTAGCTCTGCTTCCTCCCTCATTCCTCAGCTTCTCCAACTGTTTGTTCCTAACCCGGGGCCCTGCAGTTCCAGCAGACCTTCCTGCTGCCTTCCAGTTGGCTGGAGGAACACAACTGCCAACGTGGAGAACGGCTGGGAGAGCAGCTAATCTAAAACAAATATTTTGTAACATCACCTATGAGCAGATGCATTTCCCTGCTTCGCTTTGATGGCCACGACGCTAACGGGAAGCAGCAGTCAATTTTTTTGTGTTAGGTCCTGTGAGCTTTCAGTTCAGACCCAGACTGTGGGTGCTGGGAAGCAGTGGAGGAAATGACAGATGTTGGCAGCAAATTAAATAAACATATCTGCTGAAAATAATGTCCTAAGAAATACCAGGGTGTCCTTTTTATGGATTTCCTAGATACATTGAGGCTATTTTAAGGCAAATTGAACTCCCACTCCTTGCAGTGTAAACAGGATTATTCCTTCTATGGAACATATGGCAGCCTAAACGTCATTGTTTGTGCATCACTGGTATTTCCAGTCGTACTTTAAGTATTGTCTTGCCCCAAAACCTGCATTTCACCACTCAGAGCCCAGTGTCAGCCTTCAGAGAGTGTTAAGCATTGACAGCACATCCCAGGAGGCGTCTCCATGGAGGACAACCTAAAGCCTGTCCATGGAGAAGGACCTGCTGGAGCGGTGCCAACAGATCAGCTCCCTCAGGTCAGCTGTGGTGTGGACAACAGGGAAGAAGAGGGGCAATGAAGGAGGAGGGTGGGACAAGGACTGACCCGTGTAGGGTTTTATTCCACAATGAAGCAACTCACCCCACGATGCATTGGCTGAAGATTACAGAGCAGGCAAACATCCAAGGCTTTCCAGGAATCGGGAATGGTGATGTGCAAGGTCAGTGCAGGTAAGGCAGATCTGCATGGGCAAAGTACAGGCCATGAGAAATGCTGACTGCAGTGGCTGGGAAGGGCTGGTGTGCTGAGGGCATTTTCAGCAACATTCAACTTACTTTCATTCACAACATTCAGACAACTTGCTGTCATTCACCCTGCCACAGCAGGGGAAGACAAGCTGCAGGACCTGATGTTCATGGCAGTTCTGGGGACCTGGTGCAAGGAGGAGACCTACGAAGGAGGGGCTGGGTGGCAGAGGATGTGTTGCTCAGCAGCATTTAACCCTGAAAACACCAAAAGGAGGTGCAAGGGGCAAGCAGTACAAACGTTTCTGCTTCCACCAGCTTTAAACCAGCTGAGCAGTGCTGGTACAACACAGCGCAGCCAAAGAGGCTACAAGTGTATGTGGGACAACAGTTTTGGCCACTTCCCTTGGCTTTGGGTGGTGTGGAGCTCAGGTATAGCATACGGCTTAGCAAGGCAGGGCTCAGCCTCCCAGAGATGGCGGGGGAACAGGAGTTCCCCAATCCTAGGGTCCCCAGGGAGCTGGGAACAGGGACCAGGCCCGCTCAGGGACAAAACCAGGCTGCTCCTCCAGTCTCAGCACTCAGGTGTCTCCTGCAGAGAACTTCCAGAGTCTTGCCTTAAAAAATAGAAACAAAATGGCAGATCCTTAAAATTAAAACACAAAGAATTCTAAGCATATCCAACTTTGGGATAGAGCATAAAATTTCTTGCCAGAAAATTTAAAATAAACTGGAAACTGATCATCTACTCATTTAAACGATGTGCCTGGAGCTAAACCAGCAAGGCTGAATAATCTCTGCACTGCTTTCATCCTCCTTCAACTTTTCCTTTGTTCCATCAGCCACATGTGTGTTAAGTGTAAATTGAAGGGCTGTTCACTGGAAAAGCATATTGTGAAAAGGGCTTGGCCGTCATCTTATAATTCAGCTTCAGTGTTACAATTACTCTTACTAGCACTCTTGTTTTGTTGTATTATTTGTCCTGGCTAGAACCCCCTAGGATCCCCTGAAAGTTTTTTTTTTTTTTTTTCTTCTAGTGGATTTAGCCAACATCCACTCATGAATCCAGATGTTTCTGCTTTTATCCATGGGAATTTAATGGTATGGATATGCCAAGATCATAACTTGAGGCTCAGCCTCAGGACAAGTATTTTTCAAATTCCCTAAGTAAAAAATGGAAAGTGCCACAAAAACTGCAGGTCTTACTGCATTTTAGCATGCCAGAATGGAAATCAAACTACAGGACACTGTTGCCCCAGGTTCTGGAGCTGTGTTGATACAGTGTCCTACCTTGCAGCAGAAATCACAGCCCAGATTATGTTATTTTGTGTTCTCAGACACAGATCTTGCCTTTAGCACAAGTTCAGCTCTTCTTCCCATTCACCAGCCTAAAGCCAGGAGCACAGATACATGTGGGTCCAAGATGCTTATACTGGGAAAAAAGATTCCACCCTGCAAGGCAGAATTAGTGCTGGCATATTCAAGTGAATGAACATGTGCCTCTGTGTGTGTCACAGATAACGCTCCCCAGGCAAAACTCGTTCCTAAATAAGGACAGGGATGAAACATACCCTGCCCTGATCAGGACCTGACTCAATAACACAAGGTCTGGTGTGCCTTTGGCAGCACTTGGGAAGAAAAACCAACCCCAAACTCATTCCTTGTCCAGAGTGATAAAAGCAGCATGAAGCAGACATTAAAACCACCTTAAACTTGTGCACTGCCTGGAGTTTTGTTCAGGCACTCCCATTTGTGGCATTCTGAATTTCTTCCCTGCTCCCCATTTGTCAGCATGAGAATCCCAGTGAAAGCTGGTGTGCTGTGGTGGTCAGTGCCAGCGTGGTGGTGTGGATGGTGTCCTGTTGGGGATGGCCATGTCTTTACAAGTGCCCCGAGGTACTTCAGTGTCAGGACACTCAGGAGCGTGGAATAGCAAATGCAGGAGATGCACAGAACACTTTTCAGTGGCCTTTTGGCAACCAACACTAAACATCATCTGTGAGCGTGCTGTGCACAAGTAAGGATGTGGCAGACTCCGCAAAAGGTGAATTTTAGCCTTTCCTCCAGGACACTCCCAGCTGGCCTTGAGTGCCTACAAGCAGGACCATGGTCCTGACTTTACTCTGCACAATCAAATCCCTTTTGAAGCCCCTCTCTGTGTCCTGGACAGGGGAGGAACGTGGAACAATTATTCCAGCCTGGTAGAGAAGAGCCCATTCTGCTCGCCGAGAGGCTCCAGCACAGCAGCCAGTTATTGGCTGCTCTAATCGCATTAGTTCTTTACCTGCAGAGATTTTTGGATCAAAGGAAATTTAAATTACTCCTAAAAGCTCTTCTAAGGCTTCCCTCAGCATGGAAAAGCCTCTCAGCTGGCACAAAGGGTGGAGCTGGCTCCATAGCAAAGCCCTCTGGGGCAGGGATGTGCCAGGACAAGGAGGAGGCACAAGAGCCAGGGCATCTGAGCATCCAGCAAAGCTTTTCACCCACCTACCTCAGAGCTGAGCTCAACCAGGCCAGAATCCGGCCAAGGGCAGGGGTAGGTGGTGCCACTAGGCAGGGTGACAAGTCCAGGAGTCTGTATGGTGTCACATGCAGGTGGCAGCAAGGGAGCAGCGGAGTTAATCTGGATGCATGCAAAGAGAAAAACACTTTTCTCGTTAATATTGTGGGTCAAATATGCTGTGCAGGGCTCACCAAGGGTGCACATTAGATGTCCCACCAGCACAGTCATTCTAACACTTCCTATCACATTTTCTGTGTTATAATGAGGAATTCTTTAAGCATTCAGCTACGCAGTTTAAATTTTAAAGGCCACTCATTGTACTTAAATACTATATGACAAACTGTATAAGTATACTTGTTCCAATTTATTCTTCTAATATTCTTATTAAAACATGGTTTCAATGACTTTGTCTTCCCTGTAAAAAAAAAAAATCTGCATTTCTCTTTAATAAGTTCATGACATTCAAGCTACTAATTTCCCTTACCATCACATCCTTTTTTGGACACAGAATAAAGGAGATTAAATATATTAAACAAAAGGGGTTTTATCCAAGTTGGAAATGAAGAAATACAAAAATATTGAGCCCTTTAGTTTTAAAGGTTTGTTTTTTTTTTTTTTAAATAAATAATCACTCAGCAGGTCATAAAAGTGATAAAATGCTTTTGTCTCCATTTCAGGGGGAAGCCAGTTTTGCCTTCAACATCCTGAGCATCAGAGGCGCCTCAGTGTAATTTGCTGCTGCTGTTGCATCTTTGCTCCTTGGCCCATCCTGCTACTGCTCGCTGGCTGGGATCACTGGGACCAGCCACCTGGGTTACAGTTCTGTTCCCCTTCCCCTATGCTGACTTCCCAAACCTCTGTAGTATGAGTGACACCCCCTCACTCTTAAAATACTGGACCTATGCTTGAGTCTGGCTATATTCTGTGCAGTTTTGGGGTTTGTGATGACTTTTGTGAAGCTGCTGCAATTTGGACACTTAAACATGAGCATCGGTCAGAGTTGGGAAGGTGGATTGCCAGGAGGGTGGCACTGCTGGGCAAGGACTGGCAGGTTCTGCACTCCCATGGGGATCAGTAGTGCCCCTGCAGCCAGGTGGTTCTTTACATTAGATCACTTTGTGAACCGGTAATTTGGCCCTTCATAGCCATTACATCCCAGTGCCGTTTTACATAACGGGACGTACCTTTTCCATATGTAGCCTGGGCCTCTGAATTTAAAGGCTGGGCAAAATTTTATGGAAATTACACAGTTTGCTTTTGACGTTACAGAAAGCAGAACCTGAAGATTTGCCTTTCTTCCTTATGGCTTGAATGCTGCTCTGCCATTAACACACGGAGCTGTCAAAACCTGCACAGACCTAGATATGGGATAGACATGGATCTGATCCCAACACAGACCTCAACAGCAAGAGGAGTGTGAAAAATAACCACCACTCAGCATGTCTTATCTCTGCTCCAGGTAAAGCCCTAGGCAGGAGCACCTCGACAGTGCAGCAGGATGAGAGGTGAGGGCAGGAGGAAAAACAGGATTCTGGGTGACCCAGAGCAGGGCCAGAGCCCAGCACCATGCTCCCAAGCAGCTCCTGCATGAGGCACAGCATCAGTTTTCAGCTCCAACATTCCTGCAGCCCCCACACCCAGTTCAGACATTCACAAATTTTGCTGTGCTGAGGGAAATCTCACCTTCTGTGTATGCTGTCCCCTGGAGTTTTTCTTCCCTTTAACCTTTGTTTTGGAGCCAGTCTTGAATCCCTGAAAAAAACGGTGTTTCCATGACAACAGCCCAGTAGTGGGCTCCTCTGGGACACCTGAAGAATCCAAACACTGCCAGTGCTTCCTCCTGCTCCAGCATCACACCCCACGGTACCACAGCCACATCCTATCCCCTCTCCCTCCTCTCGTGCAGCAGTGGGCTGCCAACTGCCTTGGGCAGAGCTCTGCCTGCAGTTGGCAGCACTGGCATTTACTGACTGAGAAGTTGTGCTGCACAAGGGGTGGACAGGCAGGTATCGGACCATGGAACCATCTTATCGAGGGAGAAAGGCCAGAAGGGTCTTCAGTCTAAAGGACTGGACAGCTCTTGCATTTCATAATCCCCTGACCTTATTAATAAGTTTCATAATTTTCATGCCCTCCTTGGTATTTTACAGGAGATATCAAGTGATCCTTTGTTACTTGCAGCCCCTGCTTTGCTCCCAACACACAACATTTCTCCTGCCCACGTTCAGCAAAGCTCTGCAACTGCTGAACCCGATGGCCCTGTCCCAGCAGAGCATCCCTGGGACCTCACCAAGACCCAAAGCATCCCCAGCTGCACCCTCTCCCTGAGCAGGGCAGGGTACCAGTCTTCTGCAGAATCAGGCCCTGCTTGCCCAAGTGTTTTCTCCCCTGGGTGGCACAGCCAATACCTTGCCCAGAGACCGACTCCAGCCAAGTGCCCCATTGATCCACCACTCCTGAGGCAGTTCCAAACCCCCATCCCTTCCCTGCAGCACTCTGTCTGCCCTCAAACCAAGATTTATGAGGGTTATCCATGGATGTGGCTGCAAGAAGAATCCAAAAGCTTTTGTTGCAATGCCACAAGCAGCACAATAACAGCAAAATGCTCTTTGCATACCTGATCCTCACTGAAGGGATACGAGCAGGACCCTCAAGCCCAGATGGCAAGCGCTGAAGTGGGACCCAAGGAGGCAGTGTGGATATGTGCCAGCCTGACAATGGGGTTTCATTTAACAAGCACAGATTTAAGTGTGGAAACCAAATATGAAACAGTCGTGGCCAGCATTGTCTGCATTCTTGGAGTGGCACTGAACTAACAGAAAGAAAAGAACCGAGACACTGGCCCAGACATGCTCCAGCTGTCTGCAACTACCTCTTCCCTCCTCCACTGAATGTAACTATTCAGCTTGTTTTCATTTCATTATTAAATGTTATTTTTGCAACCCAGGAAAAGAATAGAAAAATGGTGGTGGTGGGGGGAACGTCCTTCAAATGGTTTTGGGTTTATTTTTAAGAACTAGACCATTTCTTTCCTATCAGCGATAAGTACAGACTTTTAAAAGTGCACAGGGCCCATGGTATTATTAGTTAAGAATTTGTTTCTCAAATAAGGTCCTTTATCTCAGAGGCAGCAGCACTTGCATTGCTGTGGTTATTCATGTAAGTCTCACTCATTTAGTACTGAGCAACATGCAATTAAATAGCCATAGAAACGCCCACAGGCTGAGCAACAGCTGCCTACAGGTAACCTTCAGCTTCATGCACTCACTTGCCAGGTGTTTCAGCTCTAGCCCTGAAAATCCTCATGTGCATGTGGGAGCAGGGCAGGCCCTTTCCTCCATCACCGTGGGCACAGCACAAATCAGGATTTTAATGAGTTGGTTTAAAGGCTGATGCTGCAGATCCCTGTAACAGGAGTGCTGCTCAACCCACCACAGGGCCAGTGCTTCCCTGCCTTCCCTTCCCTCCTCTACCTTCCTCCCAAAAAGCTAGTTCATCCATTTCTAATATTAAAGAGAATTCACATCCAAGATCTGATAATATTTTCCTGCTCTTTGCACCAATTTTGCTTGTGGGGGACACACCAACACACACTGCCCATGCCCCAGCTGGGGACAGTCCACCCTGTGAAACAGTCACTCACCAAGCCAAGGGACAGGGTTATAAAGTTTCCCACTGGCCTTAATGGGAATTCTCAGTTTGTGCTGGACTTCTCTGGAAAAATGTTTTCTCTCTTTGGATGCTGACACAATCCAGCACAGCAGTGGTGCTTCAGGGGAGAAGCGAAATTCAGGGTGTTTCTTACAATTTATCTTCCTCTTTCAGGACGTACACCAACCCAGGAGCTCTTTTCATTCCAGCTTTTGCACACTCCCACAGTATTCCTGGCAGGAGAAGGTCAGGCATGTTTTAGTTTTCGTGTGAGACGTTGCTTCTACAAAAATTGTTTTGTAACATCCAAAGCAGGTCTGTAATTCCAAACGTGGATATTATAAGCTCCAACAGATATTTTTGAAGTGCACCTCCAATAACTGCTGTACATGCACCTTGCTGCTTCCTGACAAATGGCATTGCTCTAAGGATTTGCATGGCCAAGTTTAAACCTTATTTTTACCTTATTCCAGACAGTTCAGCAAGGGGACAGTGTTTAATTTTTTTGTTTAATAAAAATTATTTCTCATGCTAGAATCTAATTTCTGCTTAATAAGGGTAAAAATTATGATTTCAAGCAAGCAATTTCTCCTAATCCATAAACTGTAAACATCTGCTCAATACCAAGCCTAGGAGCAACTCCATTTACCTTAATATGTGTGCTTATCTCTGAGCAGGTGCTTGAGTGGTTTGTTGGCAAGAACTGGAGTGCTTATTTCTTTCCAGGTGACCGTATTTAATAATTACCAGTATTAAACAGCTCAATAACTATAAACACAAGGAAAAACCACCCAACATTGAGTCAGCTTTACACAGATCTTTTCCAAATATGATTTCTGCATTAATCAGGAGGGTCAAACTGTTCCACGCTCGAAGGGCTGACCCCAAAGCCACGGGAATCAGTGGAAGGGTGTTGACCAGTTACACCGGTTTGGGGATGGGATCCCCTGTGAGCAGAAACACCTTTCTGTCTTGGCACTGTGACTAATAGGGACAACAAAGGCTCTGCACTGACATTAAGAAAATTTGTTTTATGTCCTGACATCCTGTTAACCTCCAGCTCACTTAGAGGAAGCTGTTAATTTAATGGTTGCGTCAGAAAGATACGGCATTGCTGAGCAACGAAGGAAACCTCCCAGACTAATGTCAGTATTAACACCTGCACAGGGCAGCACTGACTGCAGGGATCTCTGAACAGAGCATAAATTTGAAGAATCTGCCCTTGACAAGGAGAAAACTTTCAAATCAAAGTGGTCATGGCTGATACAGACTCTAGAGACAGGTTTTGGTATCTGCCTCCTGCATGTCTTCCACAGCAAAGCCTCTCTGGATCCTACAGGTCCTTCCAGCTGAATATCATGCAAAAATGGATGGATTAATCCTCTCCCACCCCTGGGAGGTAAGAGGCTGCACACAGGGTCTTTATCTCACCCTGATTTAAAGGGCTCCAATCACTTCTAGAGAAGTTTATTTTGCTATTGCCTTGATTTCACCACAGGTAAATTTGACTATAAGTGATGTACATTTTACTGAGTATCAAACTTATATTGTACATCTATGCAAGGGTAGAGGTGAAAGGCAATGGTAAGACACTTAGCTAAAATGAGATGTTTGACATAAAAATAAAGATATAAAGGCCCTGACTCCACAAAACACTGCAGCACATACCTAGCTGCAGACATGCAGATGATGCTGTTGAGCTCAGCCTGACACAAGTGCTGTAAGTAGTATGACAATAATCAGGATTCATTACAAGTCAAATGGAATCTGAAATACAACTGTGCTGTAGAACCATGGTTTTAATCTGGGGATGCCAGTACATCACCTGAACAATGAAGCTATAGTCTTTCCATTGCCTGCTCAGACACAGGCAACCAGAAAACACCCTAATTCACAGCAAAGTAGAAAGATTTGTGTTGTTGCATTACTCCTAGGAATAAAAGCTTTGTCTCTATGTGTCAGGCTTGCACTTGCACTCATTTAGAGTCCCAGCTCACTGACCTACATTTGATGCTTCTACAAATTTGAGCACTGACCTTCCAGGCATGAGATCATGGACTTGTATCCCTGACTCCTGCAGCCCACAGCATTGCTCCAAACATCATTCCTGATTGTTGGTCACTCCTGACTGACTCATTTTCATTCTGTCTCCCACACAACCATCTGTCCTTTCCCCAACTCTCCCCGTCCACTCTTCAACCCGTGGCTCAGGGTCAGCATCATCCTTCAGTCCTTTATCCCACTGCTTACATTTTCCATCCACTGGCTCCTAACAAGAAATGGAAAGTTCCTTGCAGCTTCAGCCAACCTCACCTTCTAAGGTCTTTTTGCCCAGAGGGACAATAACTAAGGTTCAAGCCAAGATACTATCTCGTCCAGACGGGGGAAGTCTGGAAGCCCTGATAGCTAATGACCTACGTAAGCCTGTGTTACAATTTCACTTTCCATAATTCAACTGCAGTCTCTAAACTGTGTGGAAATGCTATATGGTATTTATAGAAACACTAATGTTACTTAGATTTTGGAAACAGTAACGCTGCTTTCAGTGGTCTTGGTTAACCACAGTCTTGAGCTATCGCATTCACTGGATAAATCTTAGAGATGCTGAGAGACATTTCTACCAAAATAGAAAGGCAGAATTTGTGAGGCATTTCAGAAAACAAAAATCACCCCTGAGCGTGGGTCCTCCTCTCTGGCTGCAGTTGGTGCAGGTGTCCATCTGCACACGGAGCAGACGGCAGAGTTAAAGCCTAAACCTATAATCATTAGTCAGGCAAAATTACAGCAGGTGATGGTGTGCACAGCTGAGCCCAGGGCTTTATGGCAGGTAATCAGCACACTCCTGCCCCATAACCTCTGCAGTCTCTTGGGTTTCGAGTCAGCAGTTCTGCTCCTGTGGGCAGCAAGCATACAGAAACTGTTTTCTCTGCAAGTGTTATAACTTCTATTTCAGTTCAGCACTCTTCCTTATTGAACTGTCATTGCCCACAAATGAGTTTTCTGAGTAATTAATACCACTGGGGCTCTAATGAAGATGCCATGCAAGACTCTGCTACAACAGTTCCAGGTGACGTTACTAGTCTGCCACTCATTTCCAGCTCTCCTCAGAAGGACAAATCAGGATCTCAATAGTGCTACAGCACTGAGACACAGCTAATTTTGCTTTTTTAAAAAAATAACTTCAGCACTAAATCATTGTAGACAATCCAATACTGTTTATCATGTCAGGAGGCAAATCAGGAGCAGCAACAGCATCCCAGCTTTCCACAGGATTCCCTGGTGTCTCTGGGTGATGTTTGCTTTAGATTGTTTTTGTGGACACCTCACTACTTCTGTCACCTGTGGAGCTCCACTGCTGGCAGCAACCAGGAAAGTAAAACTGAAGTGCTGGCAACTCTTGTTCTGGTCAGAGCATGAGAGATGGATCAGACTTCTGAAATATCCCAGCTGCTGTGTGGCTGTAAATGGCAGAGCAGGAGGGGTGGTAAGTGTGAAGGTTTGGGAAGGGAGGGGCTGGATCCAATTGCCAGGATACGTGTCCAATGCAGAACACTGACCTGAGACTACTTGCTCCTCACGCAGATGGAGGGGTATAATTCTGATAACACATGATGTAAATAAGCAAAGCCAAATAATCCTTACACAGGAAAAGCACTAAGGAAGCTGTGGTCACCAAACATGCAGTGCTTGGATATTTTACTGAAGGCTTGGAAATGCGGGCTCAACAAACCAGCAGTTAAGGGACATATTTTCAAGCGTGTGAGGTGCAATTGTGTTTCTTTGTGTACAGGGAGGTTATATGAGTTCACATTCCCCAGGCCAGGCTAAGAGCAGGTCTGGTTGTGCTGGGGGGATGTGGGGTGTTCCACCACCACCTCATGCTGCCCGTCCAGCCACAGCATCGGCTGATACTTCCATCCAGCTTCAAGCTTTTACATCTGACTCACCTCAGAAGACATCACATCAGACATTAATCCTACTGTGCAGGCACTAATAACAGAGGAAAAACACCACTGAGGCCTCTGTCAACATTTTCCTCCTCAAGACACCTGATTTATTATTGACAAAGTGCTTCCTGCTTTGTGCTAACATCCGACTGCAAATGCCCGTCAGAACTAGGGAGAAGTTCATCTCCTCATCTCTTACCTTCAGGGCAGTTTAGGTTAAAGTCAAACCACATGAAAGGAGACAGTGTCTGGCTGATTTTACAGCTCTACAAAAATTGCCTTTCTATCATATTGGATGGAAATTTTTATAACTGGCTCTGATAATTAATTGGAAACTAATCCAAGAACAAACAAGTGTGCGTGCCACAAACTGTATATGGAAGAAAGACTACGGAAGGAATTCAAGAAAGAAATTTTGCTGGCAAAGATCAAAGAAAAGTAAAGGCATTAGTTAGTGGCCATATTTTCTTACAACAAGAAGCCCTTCCTTTGAAGGCAACAGCTGATGAATAAGAATCTGATGAAGCCAATTCTTATAAAGTTCCTTTGAAACAAGGTGCGTGTACACTGTCGGAAAGAAAATAATTTCAAAACACTGGCATTACTATGCACATCTGAAAACTTAGTTACAGAAACTTCTCTACTGTGTGAATAGCCTTTGAGGAGAAAAAAACCCACACACCTACTCCACAAACAATCCAATCACAAAGCTGGTTTAACAATTTCTTTTCCCTGCAAGTTAGCAGTTATGAGATTTAGCTCAATCCCACTGAAATCTTCTACTCTGCCTTCAGCTGAGCTAATGGTTGGCCCAGTTGTGGAAGCTCAGACCCAGCAGCAAACCAAGATGCCAATATAGCTCAATACCAGAGAGCCTGGCTGAAAGGTGCCCACCTCCCAGGGTGAATTCCCATCCACACCAGTACTTGCCAAGTTACTGGAGTCTCCAAACACAGCAGAAGTCATTTACTTCATAGAAGGCCCAAAGCCCCAGATGTTGAGCTTGACAACAGGCAGAAGCAAGAACAAAATGGGGAGAGAGCAGATACAGAACAGAAAAGTTTGAAATCCTGACTCTTTCCACAGCTTTAGGACCTGGACTGAGGCTTTAGGGTGGCACTGACTGAAAACAGAGCTCAGCACCACCCTGAGTGGATGCTTACAGCTGCTCTTGGGGAGGACCACGCGGATCTTGCTTCTTCTTTTGACTCCTAATTGCCAGGGGAGGGACCACTGATGCTGAGGTTTGCAGTAGGCTAGAGGCTAAAGCCAAGAAACTGAGAAACAAGGACCATACCCCTCAGTTTATTGAAGAGGCAGGGTGTCAGCAGCACTTGAATTACGCTTACTGAGTAGGGAGAAAAGGCTATTTTGGGACATTGGTACTTCTGTCCTTATGGAAACCTCCCCTCAGCCTCGGTAACAACTACATCCAGCACAAGAATGGTGCAAGGTGAGAAGTTTCCACCTCAAACTGAGGTGGCACTGCTCTTATCACAAGGTGCCTGGTGGCAAGCAGGAACGCAAACTGGAAGGAAAATTAGCTCTTATATGGGATGACTACCTCAAGGTCCAGCTCAGAGGGCTTAAATAGATTCTTACAGGACTGTTTCAAAAAAAGAGACACACAAGTTTTTCTACAATGCCAGCATCAGCTGTTGCCTTGATGTCAGTCTCCCCTGTCTGAGGTGGGGTTTGCCCTGTGGAACTCAAACAATGTATCTGATCTCCTACACACAGCCCAGTGACTCACCAGGCTGAACAAACACCCAGCAATCCCGATTCTACCCACAATTTGGATGTGCTGACCCCTGAAGGGATCCACCTCCCAGCTGACTGGGGGTATGGGGGAATTGATCTTGTGAAGCTCCAGGAAAATTCCTCAGGCTGGAAATGTCTGCCCTGGTTGAACTCACAGTTAACTTCAGCTGATGTGTCTTAGCTACCTTTTATAACTGGAACATAATTATACAGAATGGTTTCTCCAGTGCAAAGCCACTTTCATGATTTCTGCCCCAGTCCACAGCTGTCTGGAAACACTTCAGTCTGAGGCAATCCTCAGGAAAAAGATCCTCAAAACAAGGGTGGAAGAAGGTAGCACAGTTTTAACTTGAATTACCTCACTAACTGGTAAAAATCCCCAAACAGTTGTACGATGGACTAAGAAAACGTCAAATACAGCCAAACTATGCATAGAAATGGACAGGACTTACGGGACAGGATAAACAGGTGCCACACAGTGACTTCCCGACAAACCTGCTGGTTTTGAGACCAAACACTGAATCAGAAACTGCAATTTGATGTCTGAGCCTTTCCCCTCTGTTCTCACCCCAGCACTGGTGTCTAAGGCCGTCATGAGGTGCCTGAGTCACATTGACAGCTCAGTGTCACCCAAACAGGTAGTGTCGGTCACAGCCAAATATTCCTACCAATTTCCTTGCACCTTGCCTGTCTGACCTCTTGGCAAGATGATTCAGCTCACTAAACCATCCAAACTACTGAGCCCTGTGCTTTCGGAGGGCCCCTGCCCTGCCCACGCTCTGAGGCACAGGGCAGCGGTGTGTGACATGTGCACAGCCAGTGGACCGGCTCCAAAACAAACACAGCGTGGCTACGACGTGACATATAAAAATCTAGACAAATAATACATACCTCAGGCATATTTTCCTACCTCTGTGGGATTAAAATCCCTCCCTGCATGTCTAGCCCTCTGTTCTGAAGTGTGTTCATCTGTGTAGGCAGGAGATACCGCTAAAAAATGAATACTCTGTTATGAGAGAATTCCTGTCTCTTCCTCACTCACCTACCTTCTTCTCTTGAAAAGATCACCCCACACACATTTTCCTACCTTTCCTAAAAATACTTGGGAGTATAAAAACACCTTTTCAATTTAAAAATCAGCCCCTCAGTCCTTTTGCCAGTGAGGGTCAACGAAGAGCATCAGCAATGCCTGGCAGCCTTACCTAAACCTCAAGCAGCCTCCAACACTTTCGTTACCCAACCCAGACAGATCCCCATAGTTTAATGATGCTTTTTGTTATCCTGTGCTAGGTGTAGATGTTTCTCTTCTCTTTACATTTCTAGGGAGGGCACAGACAGCAGAGAAAAACAAGCCCCAGAACCCTAAAGAAGTTTGAACTTGGCATGGCTGCACACACCCTCATTACTGAGCTCTGCCAAGTGAGGCTTCCCAAATTATCGCAGGAGGCTCATGCCAGAAAACCTATCCCAAATTTGCTTTTATTAGGAATCATCATCCTTCTTTCCAGGTGGAAGTTTACATTTTCTGGGAATGTGCTAAGTCTCACACATATTGTTGTTATTGTGTGGCTTTCCCTTCCTCTCACAGCTGCTAAGCTTTACATTCAGGTAATAAATATTATGGACTGATCACAGTTAGCTGCAGCAGAGTATTAGAAAAACCTCATATAAACCTCCAGTGTCAGACATTTGTACTGACTGAAGGCCGTTGAGAAAGACAAGCTTGGAAAAAGGGAGTAGAAAAGATGAATATACTGGATTTTATTAGTCTACACATACCAAGGAAGCACCAAAACACTGATTTCATGAGTATCTAAAAGCAGACATGCAGAAATAGCTCTGTGCTGAAGGATTCCCACAGATAGACAGACAAATACCTTATAAAAATACCAGCAATAAAACACAAGTGAAATGTCTGTGTTGAAACCACTGTTACTTAATGATGTGAGCTCAGTGTATGAGGTTAGCGGTAAAGTGATTCTCCTGTTTAAATCTAAACTGGAAGAGGTCTCTCCAACTTTAAAATGCCTGAAGGATTCTTGGGGAGACTCAGATACTAACAGCTCACTAGAAATGTCACCGCTAATTCTTTGCTGTGCTCGAGGCTTTAACTGATGGTATTGATAAAGGATCAAAGATGACATTTATCCAAGTCACTTTTGCGGTTTAGTCATGGTTTTAGCAGACAACATTCAGATGTCAAGTCATTTCTGATAAAGTCGAAGGTTTTTGGATTTGGATTTTGTAGTAATATTCATAATAGAGCTGGGAATAGGTAAAACATGACTTAACTTCAAAGCCCATTCCCATTCTCCCTTTCCATGCCGGTGCTGTTGAGGTTACAGCTACACTATGACTGTAGGGAAAACTCAGAAGAGAAAGTTCTTTCTTCATCTCCCCTCTAGAAACATCACAGAGCAGAGGTGACTTTGTGCTCCACAGCGTTTAACCACCAAACCTTCCCCAGGTGATTCAGAGCCATGACAAATGGGTGACAGGGCAGCTGGCACAGCACTGGGTACACCAGGAGCATCATTTTAGTGTCTGAACCAGCAGCACAGCTCACCACATCAGAGGGGAAGGACTCACTTGGGGTGCCCTCCTTATGGGTCCAGAAAACCACACCAGGCTGTGCCCCACACCTCAAACCAAGGTGACTGTGCTGCAGGCTCCCGGTTCAGTTCTTAGACATTCAGTTCCATACTTTTCCCAAGTGTGCTAAAATTTAAGAAGTTAGTGGAATTAGTGGTGCTGAAAGAAATTCAGGATCACAGCTGAATAATGTCAGATACATAAATTCCTGTGATAGTTGAAAAGAGAATCTCAGCACAGAGAGAGCACCAGGAGCTTCTAGTAATGTATTCAATTTCTCTCCATTCCCAGTTTGCATAGATTAGAGCTGAGGGACTGAGGGACACAGTATCCTCCAGAATCTTGGAAATGGTTCACCAAAGACACATCCCATCTCATAGTAATCAATATTGTAACAGTGGACTGTATGCAAAACTGCAGAGAGATGAGTTATTCAGAATTTTACATCCTCTACAGGGCTGTTGTCTCCCACCCGGTGGGTTTGCTACAGCCCCTGGTAGCCCTGCCACAGTGCTGCTCTCTGTAGAGTTTGAGATAAAAAACTCGTATTTGGCTGTTGTATGAACACTAGATGCAAATATTTGGAAGCCCACCACGCTGCCACAAGCTCTTCATTGCACACACTGATTAAATGGGATCCCTGCTCCCAGCTGGAGCAGAAGGATTCTTGCTCTCATGCAGGGAGCCGAGGGGTCTGGCTGGTGGGCTCCTTGCACGGAGCAGTGAAGTCCCACAGCGGCACTTGCTTGCACAGTAGTCTCTGGACACAGCTAAAATGTGAGCTGTGTTTGGCTGGGGATTACTGTGTTGTTACTGGTTCCCCTAATAGCATCAACTCCGAAGTGCAGATATGGCCAAGGGGAACGCTTAAAGAATCCAGATGCTGTCCTCAGCTTTAATGTGTTTTCCTTTCCTCAGAATACTACTATACATTTTCTACACTGACAGCCGTGACTCAGATACCTCAGCAGAGAAAGGGAAGATGAGTTTTTTTGGTGTGTGCTTGTATTGTTCAGCTGAGTCCCTAAAAGCATGAATAGAACTCTTGCCCCTCAATATATCTTTAATTATATTAACATACTGCAAAGTACACAGAAGCCTCTTGCCATCAAGAAGGCAACTTTTCTTAATAGTTATACTAGAAAGGAATATAAAGTGGAACAAAATGCATCTTGCCCTGCTTAATATCTTTACAGAACACCATAATAAACTTTTCTACAAGATGTGACTCTGGCCTGGTTCAGACCATGACTTCCCCACTACGTCTCTCCTTTAAGGCTAGAAATGAGGTTCCACATGGACAAGGGGCATCATAGGAAAAACAAACAGACTAGGAGGCATTTATATGAAAAGCACTTAAATAATCTAATCTCTGTAGCTATTAAGAACTCCTAGGGAAAGAGAAGGTAGAGATAAGGAATCTTAATGAGGTCAGGCCAAAAATCAACACATGATCAGCAATCAAATGCTTTCTGACTGCTGCCTGTTCATTATATGTGATGAGTTTGACAGTTTCTCAAGAGGGGAGACCATTACAAAAATAATAAAGACATTCCACTAAAAAACCCACTGAGCCACTATTAAAGACTTAGTCAACAGTAAAAGCCTGGTGTAGCATTGTTAGTCACTGCTAAAGTATTGCTAAGCAACCCTTTATCCTCCTTAGGGCTGGATTAGCTTCATCACGGCAATAACCAACAGCCTCTGTCCCCGCTCACAGCACTCAGTTTGAAGTGCTGCGCAATTTTCTTTGAAACTCAAGCGAGAGTTGCCACTCCAGCTCCTGTCGAGGCGTCAGGGGGCTGCACATCATCAAGGAAGCCTGTCTGCAGCTCCAGTGGCTTCAGGAGCCAGGCTGCAGGATACCAACTAATTCATCTTAACCTATGAGCAATATTTATTCACCCTCACACTCTAATTCTTTACTGATTTCATCAGCAGCTGATATCCCTCTCTGTACTGATTTCAGAAAGCCCAGCCTTACCAGAAGCCAGACTAGATACTGTCAGGGTTTCCACTAGAGCTCTACTTAACTGCAGTAAAACACTGAAACCAGGGAGCTCCTGGGCACAGACCTTGTTGGACTATTGCTCCCAGGTAACAGCTTAGTGCTAAGCATTGATGCTATCTTCCATCTTTATTTTGTGCACCATTTGCATTGGTATCATCTCAGCAGGACCTCCAAAAGGTTTATTTCATGGATAGTGGTATAATTCACTTAGCAAAACAAATTCCACTGAGTATTAGCTCACCTGGTTCATCCTCCCTGCAGCCTCCAAAGAAGTACAAGAGTAATAAGGGATATGACCTCCCTCAACCTTGTCTGAAACCCAACGTGATGAAGGGTCAGCTAGAGGCAGCACCAGTAAATTGGTGCTTCAGAAAAGCCAAGGAACCAAAGAAAAACAAGTCAGGTGTGTCTTGTAGGTCTTGCCTGGTGCTGCTACTCCTGTAGTCCTACGTGCTGGAAAAACAGCATCAGCAACCCATCCACTTTCCCAGACTATAGCCAGGAAGAGTGGGGAGTTCACAGTCACTTTTCCAGCCTTTCTTCATCTCTGTCTCCAGTTCATTCTCAGATTTGCTTAGATACACTAACAATAGCCCTCCTCAGCTTACATGTGCTTTAACAAAGGTACAGCCACTTCTTTACTGTGGCATGTGGTTTGTCACCAACCAGACCCACAGCAGAGGTTTAATGAGCAGCCAGGGTTCACTCATATAGATGTCTACTTCAGTTGGTAAGATGATGATTTTTCCCATGAACTAGAATTATTTGTTCACTCCAAAAATTAAAGTCCATGTCTACAAGAAAGGTATTTGCTAACAGTAATTTTTATAATAGAAAAGAAACAGTTAGGTGGTGAGAAATGTTGCTTTTCGGTGAAAGCAGGGTGACAGCTACAGAAATGCATTCAGATATTGTGCCCGTGCCAGAATGACCCTCTCAGAGCAGGAATGAGGTACCATATAAGCCAGAATTCATTATGTATTACTTTTGGTTCAAGTAGAGTTCAAAAAATTGATGCCCTTTCACAGAGGTACTTACAGCATCGGCCCAGAAAGCACAGGCAGCAGCACAGCTCAGACAGAGTAAAGGACTCTGGGCCCTGGGCTGAGCCTGAGTAGGGTAGCCCATGGTCAGGGTGGGGGTGAGGTCCCAGGTGAGACTGCTCAGGGCCATTATGTTCACATGTGGCCCTGACAAATACACTTGATCTTGATGTTAAGTTTAAACACAATGCGTGATGCCAAACAAATTTATTCCCGTGCAAGACCAAAGGCAGACAACAGTCACAGATCAGGACCTCTGCCAAAATGATTTCATGATAAAGTCTCATGGCTCTGCTGTACCACAGGGCTCTAATGATGAACAACCCCCTCCCAAATTACCTGGGATTATCAGCCCCCCAGGCTGGCAGCAGGCAGCAGCAGTGTCATCAAACTTCAGTGATTTTTTTTTTACGAGTTCTTAAATTTCTCAAGTTAATGTCACCTTAGGAAAAACACATCACTCCTCTTAAAACCTTAGCGTCCTTCAGTTGGTTTGGTTTTCTCACATACCAGCTCCCCTGGGGCAGAGCTCAGAGGAACAGAAATGCCTGGTTTTAGGCAGTCAGATTTGAATAAGTGCACAATAAATTTATTTTTCCTAAAACCCAGTATGTATAGACAGTGTAGCCCACCCTTTCTTCCACATCCTCCCTGTCTGGGGCTGAGTCTTCTTCCTTATCTTCAGCCAGCAGCTCTGACATTCTCCAGATATGCTCATGAGGTCAGGCAGAGACTTTTTGGCTAAGTACCCTCCTTATCCACAATGATTGCACGTAAAGGAGCTTGGGGACATCTTCCTGTATTTGAACCAAAGGGAGAGTTTTATCTCTGCGGGAGCCCCAAAGACACAATACAAGTGTTTGCCTTGTGCTGCTCCGCTCCTTAACAAGGCCCTTACGTCTTTCAAGGGAACAGATTGCAGGGCTGTGCCAAAACTGGCAGCTTCCTGCAGAATTTGCAGGAGACAGCTTAAAACAGGTTGAAGGTGAAGAAGACACCCAGGAAACCACGAGCCGCAGTGAAATGGAATGCTAAAACAGAGAACTGGGAAAAACTGTGTGCTAAAGAGATGGTTTTCAAACAGCACTGATTGGTAATTAAACCGCTCTTGCTCTTTATCTTTTCTTTTTACAAACTTGCTTCTCTCTGGTATAGAGACAATAAAGAACAAAGCAAAACGCCGATGTGCCAAATTGTGATCTCAGTGAAACTGGTGGAAACGCACATAAAACACTCCCTTAGGGGACTGGGAATTGTGGGGTTCGGAAAAGAGCCCCGGTCACACAAATGGAGTTCCATTATTTGGTATGTGAGTTCATTATAAGTGGGTTCAATTATATTTCATCAGTGAAGAGAAAATGGCCTTTTCATCCAATGTATCGAGTTGAGTTGAATGCTAAGCACATCTGACGCAGCTTTTGGAAAAAAACAAGACAAGAACAGTAGCCATGTGAAAAAACAAACAAAATGACTAAGGCATCTTGGTGCCTCGGCGAGCTCTGTTTCTCACGGAGCCATCGGATAAAGAAGTGAATGAAGTACAGTAGCTTAACATGCACCACATGAGTGTGTGCGGTGCCACATTTGCTGATTTACTAACTTGTTTTGTTTGAGGGGCACTTGAAATGCTTTGACATTTACAGCTCTGTAGGCAAATGTGAAAGGAAAGAATAGACGCTGTATCTCCGAGCTCCCAGCTGCTGGTAAATGTCTACTCAAAGAGCCAGCAATCCACATGAAATCAGGAGCACTCTCAGCCCCCAGAGCTTCCCAGGGCTGCCTGCGAACGCTATTACAGCAAATACGTCAACAGTCAGTAGGGTTAAAAATGTAAATGGGCCTCTCAGTGAGATGTGAAGTCTCTCAATGGAAAGTTGTGATGCCTTTACCAAGTTTCCTATTCAAGCACTGAGCAGGCTGGATGGAGAGAACAGCCCAGAGCCTGCGGTCAGCAGCCACGGATCAGTTACTGAGCATACACCGGGTACCCTGAGATATTTAAGACAAAGGGATTTAAGATGCTTTCCTGGGCTTTAATTGCAAGGACATTTTTGTTTCTGTGTGAGTCACACACCAGACAAATGTTTATTCTACCCTGTGTCTCCTGCTTCACAAGGGCCTCGCAGTTTTCAAGGACGTAGCACACACACAGAGCACCGGGTGCAGGACAAGCCTCGGGAAGTTTCAAACACTGTACTCAGCTATGTCATTTCTCACAGATGTCGCTTTACATTCTTGTTTCTCAAGCCTCAGAGCTTTTTGCCTCTCTAAATCAGTCAGTGGGACTCACTTTTGATAGCGTGGGCGTTTTGAAGCTCTTCACTTCAGCCTTGGCAGCCTTGGGTTGGATTCGTTGGTACAGCATCATTTTTCTACTCTGCCGTGCCATGCAGCCCCTGTTTCCCTGCTGCTTGCTGACAGGAGCACTGTAAGGGTCTGCAGTTGCCTGTACCTCCAGTTACCCTCTGCCAGTTCCTCCTGCATCCATCCATTAGGATTTTTCACCCATGGGAGGAGCAGCATGGTAAAGACTGAGGGAAGCAAGGGAAGGAGCAGGGTGGAGCAGGAGATGAAATGAGATGGGGAAGAGGAAGAAGCAGAGATAGCAATGGATTAAGAAAGCAGTGAATGAAGGGGAATGCAATGATTAGGACCAGAAGGGAGTGACAGAGGGATGATGACAACTGTTTGCACAAGAGGGATGGGGTGGTGCTGATTCTGGTAATGTGTAGACTGTATGTGAAATACTTTTTACACATTTCTCGTGGGGTCTTATTCAGTTGGAAACCTGCATGGAGAGGACGTGCCTGCATTTCCTTTCCATGGAGACCCAAACAGGGGAAGAGAATAGAAAGCTGCATGCTTGGATGTAATGCACAATTAGAAAGCACTGCTGGTCCTGTAGTTTAGATGTGTTCATCTGTCTTAAATCCTCTCAGATGGACAAGAAATGGAAGGCAGCCCTACTGTCTGCCAAGCTAATTTGGAGAATTAACCTGAAAGCTGTTTTAAAGATGCTTTCAGAGTTCACTAATAATGTCCATTCTTCCAGCTACACTTTGTCCTATCCATCATCTCACAGACTCATGTGGAAGACAAACTCCTAATGAAAGCATAGGTCAATTTACACCTCTCTTCCTCCAGGAAGAGCTCAGCTAAAACCACTCAGCTACAAAACTATTCAGCCTTCCCTGGACTAGGCATTATTAAGATTCATTACTTTCTAAATTGACAGTCATGATCCCTACAAAATCAGTGTCAGAGGGATGCCACAGGACATACAGGCATGTGTCCACTGTCCTTTCCCTCATTCCATGAAGAAGGGTTGCTGCATGCTGAAACAGCTGATCCCTAGTTTTCCTTTTTCAGCCTCATAATCTGGTCCCTGCCCTTCCTGTGTGCTCTGCAGAAGAAAATTGCCCTTAACTGATAACTTTTGGTGAGAAGGCATCAAGGGGAAATTCATTCCCTTACTCAAGACTGCTGAAACAGTCCCCCCTGTTTCCCACTCCACTGCAAGTGAAGACAGCAGAGGTCCTTGGGAAAGTCCGTGGCTCTTGCAGTGCCAGGTGCAGCACTGGTCAGTTGTTACAGTGAAAAGCGTTACACAGAAGTGGGATATTCTATTTCTATTTCTATTTCTATTTCTATTTCTATTTCTATTTCTATTTCTATTTCTATTTATATTTATATTTATATTTTGATAGTATTGTTTAGCAAATAAGGACAAATTTCCCAGAACTGTTTGCTGAAACACAAATCACACCTATCTTGGATGATTCTTAGAATATTTGCTTTATTTCTTTCCTTAGAGGTTAATATTTATCACATCTCACACTCAAAATATTTTTAAGCAAGGAACAATGCTGTCACTGTATTCTTTTGCAAACTGACACAAGGCAGTGGAAGGAAGGCTGCTTTCCTCATTTTCTCTTGCAGATAAATGGCTAATGCTGCTCTCATTCTGAGGATGCCTTTTGAAGCACACAGTTGACCACTGCCACCCACCATGAACAGATCAGTTCTGATTCCCTCCATGCACGGGTCAGTCCTGAGGCTTTTTGTTTCCTGGAAATCTGTATGGCATCTTTAGATTGGAGAGAAGGTCACCACCACATTCTTTGCCTGAGATGATGAGTTTCTAGGCTTGATTCATGTTGACTTCTCTCGAAAGGGAATATAAAATAGAATTGTAACTGGCCTGATAGAAAAAAATAAATTAAGTAAAACAAATCATTCTTTTCTTCTGCTCCGATGCTGGCAATAAACATCACTGTAGCTGTGAAATGCAAATGAGTCAGGGCTTTCACTCCCTGACAGCAGACATCACATCACCAGAGAGATGGCCTTGAGATCCCTGCCAGTCGCACTCACAAGCCATCCCTATGGCAACTAAAGCAGAGTAGCACTGGGAAAAGGCTTGTTAATATGCTCTAGCAGCTGAAAATCAGAGAAAAGTCAGCACCACAGGAGCAGTCTGGATCCTGCAGATCACATCAAGGGCTTTGTCCCCCTCAGGCAAGACGAACTGCTACCAGGTGACAATTCGTCTGAGCTGGGGGGACACACCACTGGATGTCCCACTGCATTGGACCTTGATTATCCTGTCCTAGAATCTGATTGCACCATACAGTGACCTTAATCTGGCCCAGACATAAAGATTTCCTTCCCATGAAAATTAAAACACGGAGAAAAGCCTGGAACTTGGGCACTGAGCAGACAACACGCCCAGGCTGCAGAGCTGCCTGAATGCTGAGAAACCCATATTCCTCCTTCCAGGCATAAAACTGCTTCCAACATGTCCTTTTACAGTCTACTTTCCACCCCATAGATAAAGGAGTTTGCAGAACAATGTTAAAAAGCTGAAATGCTTCAGAATCTCAGAATTTATTCCTGAGCTGGAAATGAGCACAAGCAGAGCAACCAAAATCTGTTCTGGGCTTCGTGTTGATGCTAGAGGTTGCTGTCAGGAGAACTGGAAGAGTGGTCCCACCGTGTGATGTCACCACTCTTCAGAGAACAAAAGTTTGACTTCTTTCCTCGTGCTTTCAAGCTCTTACAGCCAGTAATTGCTCAGTGGATCGCTTTTTCCATACCTCCAGTCCAATACTGAAACAACAGGCACTTATAAGGAGCCACTCTTTTTTCAACATCCTCCTCTCGTCTTTCTATTGTTCCTTAGCAATAATCATAGGAAACATGAGCATCATTAAAACAAAGTAGGAGTAAGAGAGCAAAACTGACATGTAAGAAGCAAAAATGATGGACAAGACTTAATTAAACTCCCATAGGAAAACTGGTATTTGCTCTGAATATTCTAAATGGAGGTTTAAATAAGGCAGGAGCTTAAATTTTCCATCGTGTTTCAGTGTTAATAGTTGTATAAATGACAGTTATAGCAATAATAATTAATTATAATATTTATAACCCTGTAATGAATATAGATGTAATGAATATGTTTTATTATAATACATTAATACATAACAATATAGTAAATATTGACATGGAATTGGCTATATAGAAGACATTTAATTAGGAGAAAAAGCTGAAGAATTTGTAGCAGTTCAAAACAAATCATTGGGATGAGAAGTGATCACCACTGCTGCCCTGGAGCCTTCCCCCTGCTCCCAGTTCAGCCCTGCTCTCTGCAAGCAGTAAGAAATCCCAGAGAAATTGTGGCTGGCCAATAATGAGAGCAGCCAAGAAGAAAGAACTGAGTCAGGTAAGGAGTCCAGACGCATTCCAAAAGGAAGTGGAGAACCAGTATAAGTAATCTGCAGTGAATCACCCACCGGAGCCACCATGGAAAAAGAGTTTATTATCCGATAGCTACAAGTGTTGGGGAGGGACTGGATCACCAGAGGACATCTGCACAGTGTTTTCATCAGTCTAATTGTGCCAACATTAACATCAGCCAACAGGAACTGAGCTCAGTGCACTAAATAAACTTGCCAGTATTAACCTGTTAAAGCTCTCGGAGCACTCGATGGAGTCAAGTCCTTCCTCAGCCCACCTGGAGCAGCATATGGCACCAGCGACCAGATTAATCCTTCTAATCCGTACATTGTGGCAACCGGTAATGAGATACAGAGTTTTCCACTGTTTCGCATTCACCCCTTTTCAGCAATGGTTTTCAATCCCCTGCTGCCTCGTGGAAGGCTTTGCTGAAGTTATTCCAGCCACAGTTGTGACTTCATTTCCTCGCAGACGGGTGATTACCGTCGTGACGGGCAAACCTGCCCGCAGTGCCGGCGGAGTGTCTGAGGCTGAGCGTCCACAGGACTGACACTGGATATCCAGACTGAGGGCTCCACATCAGGACACCAACAGCTGGGCACCAACAGGCGAAATTCCGAAGATTTTTCCCAGTGCTGGGTCTGTGGAGGCTCCCATTTTTCATGGGAGAGCCATGCACCACGGTGGGCTTTGTCATGAGTAGCTAAAGGTGCATCCTTTGATGTGGCCTACCAATCCTCCTGTCACAGTGAGCAATAAAGGAGTGCTCACAGGCAACAGAGGATGCAATTAGATTTTCCTGGACCTGTGGTTTTTCCTTCTCTTATTGATGGTCTATAATAAAGATAAAAGAGGTTTTTCTTCCAATGGCAGACCAAAGAGCTCTGCTGTAAGGTGAGGTCAAAGAAGAAAGCGGGGCTTTTCCAGAGTAATTAGTCTCCTATGCCTTGTATATTTGTTAAAATTCAGTTTGGTGGTGTCAAAGGTGCAGCCTGTGTGAGCTGCACACCATTTATGGGAGAGCTTTGGTCTGAGGACCAGCTGGGACCAAATTTGGTGTCTGGGACCAGCTTCGTTGTCTGGGACATTAAGTAGAGAAGGAAGTTGACAAGTAGGAGAAGCACATATTGAATCCAACTTCACTGTCCTTCCCAGAGAAACAGCTTGCTCCTCTGTGGCCAAGACTGGCACAGGCAATTTCCTCCCCGAGTTTTGGTTTTCTTGGCAAAAGCTGTTTATTTTGTTGCGTAATTTTTCTCCCGATGGGTCCAATCCCTGACTTGTTCCAAAAGTATTTGGCAATCTCTTCCTCATCACCCTTTTGGTTGCCTCTGTGTTCTGGGGCTGCTCGTGGGGTGATGTATTGCTGCTGGGTGACATTTGCAGACACGCTACTGACAGGAATAGGGAGCCACAATGATTTCCTGAGGTGAAACTTCCCGCTAATCTGTGTGTGTCTGTGTTTGTGGATGTGTTGTTTCTTATTTTGCTTTGGCTTTCATGTGATGTCCCAGCTGTACCAAATTACATCACCATCACTCTGATATAAATTCCAGTTATTCCCTCTCCAGACAGTCCTGCTGCTCATATCTCAGGGCTGGGGCTGAGGAGTTTCTAATGGTCTGTCCCCAGATTGGGGTACTTGATCCAAGCCCATCCTCTCTTGAAATCCGGCGTTATCTCTAAAGATAATTTTGTCAAACAGTGAGAATACAGAAGCAGCAGCATCTGGGCTGTATCTGCAGGTGACAAGTTTCACAGTTTATTTAATCTAAGTGAGCCTTCAAGATACAATTTTCGTTTTCCTTGAAAAAATGTTCCTCTAGAGGATATCTTGTTTCTGACTTGACCAGGGCTCAGCTGAAACAAGGGTGGTGCTGTGGGAGGCTGAGATCACTTAACAATGGGTAAAAGCAAAGACTTTTTACATTGTCTGGTGTTCAGGGAAATGCAGAGAAGTTCGGATGTTCTCTGTGAGCAGTGCTGCTGAGCTGACAAGCAATCCTGGAGACTGGCTTCCACAGCAGCTAACCTATATAAACACTTCAAATTGGAAGAAAGAATCATTTCCCAGCAGGAAAATAAGAGGTCTCTTTCAGAACTTGATGTGTCTATATTCAAATGATAAATCAAGATGACAGTATTTTATATTTATACATACCATGTATTATATGTCTAATTTATAAAAAAATCTAATATGGGCAAAACTGGTAAAAACAATGAAATTTTATTTTTTAATATTTGCAAATTGCAAAACTGATAAAGCCCAGTTTCCAATGCTCTGCCACTTTGCCCCAGATCCCTTCCCGTTCAACCCCATTAATCTCCATGAAACCCCCCATTAATCCCCATGAAACCCCTTTTCTCAGCCACAGACCTGAGGAGCCCCTAAGACTCACTCCAAGACACAGATTAAATCACACAGAAATCAGAAGTCACTTCCTTGATGAACTTTCTAGCTGAGAGATTAATGTAATTAAGACAAGGTGTATTAGGAAAGCCAGAAGAGGGGCAGTTTGGGAAAGCCAGAATGGAGATGCTTTAGGTTCATGTTCTTTGAGCACAGCATGGCTGCAATATTTCGAATGACTATGAAACAGTTAAGTCTTAAAGAAAACACTGGGCTGGTGGCTGGAAGTGGTGGAGGAAAAATGGAAAAGAAGTGGTACATTACCACAGAGCATAAAACTATTTCCAGAAAACATACTGACTGAACTAAAGAATACTGAACTACTGATGAAAGAGCAAGCTTGGATGTAAGGTACAGCACGGTGTGTATGGGAATTATCTTCATAGTCCTACTATGACTAAGTGCAGATGCACAGCCACTAACCCACCTTATCCACCTTCAGTTGTGCTGTCTCATGCAAAGCTGTCTGCATGTACTGTGTGCCATGAAGAAAAAATACTACAACAAAAACAACTATTATTATTATTATTATTCACTTTTTTCACATGCAGACAGTTTGGTCCAGAATTAGGAAAATAAGTTGAGATGTTCTAGATGATCTTTAAGGTCCCTTCCACCCCAAGCCTTCCTGTGATTCTATGATTCCCTCTTCAAGTCTGCCAGAGTGAGCTGGTGGCAATGTGATGAGGACTAAAAACTGCCTTGGAGAAAAATATAAGCTGCATTTTACTCCATTGTTCCAGGAGCCAAGGCAGGCTGTGGGGGAAGCTGCAATGATCAAGTGCAAGCTAACAAGCTGTTAAATGAGAGCTGTTCCATGGCCACGCTCATTTGTAACTGCAGGGACATGGGGTTTATTGTCCTTAGAGGTACAATGATTTTTGTATGGGAAGAGCCCATCCGCCTGGAACCAAGAGTCTGGAGAACAGCAAACACTGTGGTGACAGCACTGACTGCTCTGAATAAAATATACATTTTTGCTCTGGCTGCAAATAAAATTGTGGGTAGAAGTTCAGGTCATTTCTCTTTATGTCTGAATGAGTCTTCCATTTCTAGCCAGCTGTTGGCTTTGCCATTTCCACGGAAGAGTTGCTAAGACAGAAATGTCTTCTGTAGCATATTTTAGACCTGCTGTCATTGCTGCCTCTGCAGTGTGTCACTTGCAGTCCATCGCTTCCATTTTTTTCCTTCCCCATTCTGAGAAACTTTTCATAACAGAGATGAAGTGCTGGATTTGATGAGCCAAATCCATTTTCTTACAGTCACCAGTGTCATCATTGTCATCTGGTTCTGCTGAGTTCACTGCTGAATCAGTAGGAAAAAAAGAAAAATACATGTTTTCTTAATTTGATCTCTATGTGGGATATTGTCTTATGAATTCAGGCCAATGAATTCTGCCCTTTTTTTGCAAGTAGAACTTGCAGTGTTTACCCTTTATGATTCTTCTAAATGGAAATATCATAAAGGTAATATTCAAAACAAAGAAGTTATAAAAAAGCATTAAGCAAGTATAGATTTTTGTTAATGCTCTTAATTAGAGCCATAAAATTTCACAGTAGAACATTTCCATTTTGAATGACTCACGTTATTAAGTACAGGACCGTATGTTCCCGTGGCTCAGAAACCTTAGTAAATATATCATTAGTGGTCCACAGAGAGAGAATGGATAGTTTGATGCTGATGTTCCTATTTTCAGCAACTTAATATGTTAGTGATATAACTGCCATTATTTTTCCATAAATGTTGCTGTTGTCCCTGCCAGAGTCTGTTGTGTGATCAGAGATGCAAGGGGAAGGGATACACATGATTGCCCGTGATTCACATTGAGGTTGGCATTCCATAGTCTGTAAAATCTAGGCCACATTACGGAAGGCTGAAAACAATTCACGTAGCACGTATCCTGTAACGGTAACAGGCAATTCAAACAAAATTCTTTTGCATGCGTCTACCCAGCATTATTTTCTTGCCTTTTCAAAGCAACAAGAAACACATCAGTGGGCAGCTCAGTGAACTAGAGTTGGTGCCTTTATATTTAATAATTGTCAATGAATTTCCCTTATCTGGATTTCTCAAGTCTTCCCTTGAACCCACGTAAACCTTTAGCATTCACAGTGTCCTGTAGCAAGGAGTTCAATGCCATAATATCTGATGTGAAGAGCATTTATTTGGTTTAAACCTGGTATCTGACAGCTCTGTATGACACCCATTGCTCCTTAAAGTGATATAATTTGAACAATCCGTTCTTATCTGTTATGCAAATCAGACTGAGAAAAATGCAACAGCATCACCTATTTACAGCTGCCTTGGCAGCCCTGAGAGCAGCATTTGGGGAAGCACCAACTCCTTCCCAGTCAGTAGGGCTGCTCTGTTGTAGGATGTGTGTTCCCCCCTGCTGTCACTACGTTAGAGAAAACAATTTAGAGAAGGAATAACACAAAGTTTTTAAACATTAATAATTGATGTGTAAAATGCAGAGTCATTACTTTTGTTAGTAATTGGTTTCTAGGCTCTACAAGGTCTTCTAAGTGAGGAACACACTGGACATACAATTAAATCTAAAAAGGGCATAGACTGTACCTGACAAATCAAGCTCAAGTACAGCTGTTCCATGGTGCTCCCATATATAAATCATGGTGCTCCTGATATATAAATATATATCAGGATCATTTTTTGGCAAATGCAGCAGAGATCAGACTTTCAAGGTGAATACTGAACTGGTTGGAAAAAATACTGTATTGGGAACTGCTATATGCTTAGTTCTAAAGGATTAAGGAAGACAATGCAATCTGCCCAAACTGTTCCATGTGAACACACACCTTGGGAAGGAGATGATGGGATATAGGTCAGCGTCAGCAGTGTGTTCCTGGTGGGGACAAACACCACCGCTCTTTTCCTGCTGGCATGGAACAAGGAGAAGCAGTGCAGAGCTCTCTCAGCCTGTGCAGCCTGTGTGCCACAGTAAATATACACTAATACTCCCATTGCAATGGAAAGATAAAGGCTCCCTGACTTAGGAAAGAACTTATTGGCAGCTATAAATTTGGTTTCATGACTGAGCTGTGTCACAGCAACTCAACAGATCTCACAGCCTCAGGCTGATGAAAGACCTGTTTTTCCCAGTTCCCTTATAACTGTGTAAGTTAAAATAACTGCTTCCTATTCCTGTCACTGATGACCCACAGCTCCTGAAACAAGTGGGACCTCTCACCTCTCTCCACTATTGACTGTGTCTGCTGTTGCCAAGCTCAGACTATTAGTCTGCCTTCTCTATTGAGACACTTCAGAGAAAGGAGAAGAACACACAGTGGCTGCTAGCATGAAATAACTTTGCAATAACTGCTTCCTGACCCTGGTGAGCATAGATGGGTTTGAGGTATTTGGCAGAAAATCTCAAGGATTTAGAAGAACTATTGCTTCTGCATCATCTGTTCTACATCCACTTCTTAGTAAAACTAGAATTCTGCAAATATTGTGCCCCACTACTGCCACTGGCAGTACATGGAGGTCAGAGCCATGGTACAGCGCTGGAGGTGAACTCCTGTTTCGTGGTAGTAAAGAGTAGCTAATAATGAGGAAAAAACAATACTATAAACAAACCAGCATCCATGGCAACATAGCCATTCACTCTTGAACTTCTCAAAATACGAATAATTAATTTAACCTTTGTCTTTGGTTTTGTTTTTTTTCTGTTTTGTTGTATATTTTAAAAGCTTATGCTGGCAGATATGGGTGTGTTATGGCAATTAGTAATCAGCTGAGTCAGAGGTATTCAAGGGAGCTTGCAATGAATTGCCAGGATCTTCCTCTTTTATATTTAAGTTCTTGTATCCAGAGTGTAATCTGAATTGCTCAGTACACAGCAGCTTTGGCTTTTGGGGGCTATATCAAATAGATCCATGGAATTGTTTGAAAGGAAATGCTTTTCCTATTGCCTTAGACAGTTAAAAATGAGCTACTGGAGTGTTCACTTGCTGCGGTACTCGAGTGTGTAAGTCATTCAAGTGTGACCTGGTGACGCTTCCCCCAAAGGAAGGTGCTACCACTTTGTTTATGTGGTCCCTACAACTGCACCAGCTCAATACATTTGTCCTGTTTTATAGTAACAAATGAGCACAAAGATCAACCAGTTCACGTTGGGAATAGGGAGTGAACACATACTGGTGGGTTATAGCCTGATTCCTCAAACTACATCAACATTCCGAGTTATTAGGTGGGCTCCTTGGCTGCAAACCAGACAGAGACATGTCAGGGAAGATTTCCTTGCAAATGTTCCACTTCCATGGATGATATCAGGAAAATAAGAGTACAAGGCTCTTCAAATGAGGGACTTACTCCAAGAGACCTGTATTCGGGGTGCATGATGTGGATTCACACTTTCAATTGAACTAATACCACAATGGCTCAAAGTGGTAGCAAAGCTAATGGCAATACTGCAAGTATCTAAGACCAATGTGAAGCACCCACTTTATTGTTTTGGGGATAAAGGATCTGCATCCTTGGATAACTGAGAATTATGGAAAGACATGGATCAAATCTGGGCTCAGGACGTGAATGTGGCATTGCACTTCACTGACCTGAATAAGGTAAAAGACAGTATGAGCAAGGTTATCACTTGGCTCGAAGAGCTTACACAGTTCCTTACAGCCTTTATCATCTAGGCCTCCCTATCTTGCTCCATCTGCTCCACTTCAGTGATATTTTTAGCATACATTCACTGTACAGTTTTTCCAGTCTGGCTGCCTGACCCTTTGGTCTCCTAACAATGCAGCTGCAATGGAAGTGGTGTATGAGCAAAGACTGCCAGTGAAGTGGGATTTTTTTCCAGCTCCCAGAATAACCCCCAAATTTGACCAATCCTGTCCCCTTGGAGCTGTTTTTATCGAGTCAAGCTGGGAGGTTTTTTCTGTAAGGTTCTGTTAACCTAGAAATGGCTGCAACTCAGCTTTGAAGTTAACACTTCATTAAGATTAATTGGGGAAGTTCACACCTCTGCTGGGAGTTTGTCTAGCAGACTGTGAGACAGGAGCGGGCTGATTTACACGCCGATGCCTGGCTTTGTAGCTGTAAAAGCGAGGGCAGTGACTGACTCAGAGAACAGCGCAAGAGCTGAAAAATGACCCTGCTTCCACAGCTGGGCTCCTCCTGCTCCTGAACTTACCACAGGGAACGGATGCTGATCACAACTGTCTCGAACTCGCACTGCAGTTTCAGGTGCCAACCTCGGGGCACAAATGACTGGGGATATATGATTAAACCTTACGTTACTGGTGGTGGATAAACAGAGGTAAATTTTTCCATTTAGCTACTGCTGCCTGGTATGAGCTGGAGATTAATTCACCACGAGGAGGAGAAGGGAAACGGGGCCCGCTCCTGCTGACACATGGGCTGTGACTGGTGCACTGTGTCATGGAGAGGTCTCCAGGAGGGTGAGGGGGGAGGAGAACTGTGTAAATCTGTCTCTTCCCCTTGTGTCAGGCCACATGATGGGAAGGAAGAACCCTGCAACACGCCAGATTCATTGGAACCAGGAAAGCTGATGATGCCCTTTTAGCCTCTTGAACTTGGCTGTGTTTGGTTTAGAGGTGGAACCAGCAATCTTAGAATAATTTATGTTGGAAAGGACCCTTATGAGGCTGTGGCAGTGCACGAAGGTGAGCTGCCAGCTCTGCTGGGAAGGCAGCAGCCCTCAGCGGCAAGGTAACATATGACCTTGTTGTTTCCTCAACCCTGTCTTCTTTCTCCTTGTGATTATTCTCTTGGATCAGTAAATAATCAATGGTTGTTTGAGGTCACATGGTCATTTCTTGATGACTTTTAGCAGACAGCCAACTAGAGCTGGGTAAAATGACCTCAAGCAAATGGATGCTTCGTCAATCCGTTATCTCTTAAGAGGGAGTTTTATACCTTTGGCATACACCTGATCAATATGACAGTGTAAGAGTTTGTGCTAAGCGGGACAGACAGCTGTGGCCAGTAAAGTCTTTCAATCATCAGTTTTTCCTTCGGGTTTCTCTGGTGGAACAGCGCATTGTTAATGATGTTTATACGAGCACTTGGGAAAAGCTGTGTGATGAAGCCCTTTTCCCTTGCCAAAGTGTGGAGCAACACTATATCAAAGCTATGGTAGTGTTACTTATGGCAGAGTAAGTAAGTCAGATCTTGCAGTATGTCAAGGTTCATATTCAGAGCAATTTGTGCCCATAATCAATTTTCATTCCAAAGATGAATTTTGGTGTCCTGTACAACGCTGCACCCACAGCTGAAGGGGTTTAAGTGAACTCTCCAATCTAGCAGCATTTACCTTCCACAGTAACAACGACGTGAGGCTCTCCATCAGATCCGCTCAGCATTCTGAAAGGGTTCTGATTAGCTGTGATATGACAAAATAAACAATGGTGTGTAGTGTTTGCACAACGGCTTTCATACGTACTGCTTTGTAGAAGATAATCCTGCGGCCTGAAGCCTGGAGAAACATCCCTTGTAGCACAGTCAGCTTCTTTGATACAGCTTTTATCTTACCCTTTACTGTGTTTATTGCTGGCAGAAAACAAGAGTAAATGTATAGATAAACTTCAGGGTCTTATCATCTTGGCTAGAAGGGTAATCCTGGCTCTGTTCATGTAAACAGCTGAATTCCTTCTGATTTCATTTGGACCAGGGTTTCATCTCTTTGAGTACTTTTTTCCCCTCTATTTGCAGTCCTTGAAGTAATCACAGACTGCTGTCTACCACCTGCATTCCACTGGGCACAGGGATTGCAGCTGAAGGCTCAGCAGCGAGCACAAGGAGAAATAATCTCCTTTGAAACTTTCAAACCTTTAGGCACTTCTGGGACAGGGAACATGGGGGGAATTCATGGCTGAGGGGCTAAAAATTCATCAAGCACTGGAGGAAGCACATGAGGGAAAGGGACAAGGCTGGCTGCAAACTCACCCTCTGATGCAGATGCTAAAATAGGCATCATTCCCTGCATTAGCAGTGGAGCATGAAGGCTAAAATCTAATATTAGAAAGACAGCAATAAGCATTACATCTTGGGGTTTAAGTATCTTAATGTTGTTTCTATGGTACCAGTACCTGGAATCTTCAGAAAAATAAAAATAAAATTAAATAAAAGCAACCAGAGAGCCACTGCCCTACTTCTATAAATAGAAGCCCTCCATTGTGTTATCATGACTTCATATCTAATAAGGGTATTTCCAGTTCAGTGAAATGATTTTTGGTGTCTATGGCTCATACAGGTGGGAAAACAACACGTGCATTTATAATTTCTCTTTTTTTAATATGTATTCTACTTTTCTGGACAAAAACTTATACAGATGAAGGTTCAGACACTGGCTGTCCTAGAACTGTTTGTTACAGGTCAGATATAGATCTGACCTTTACAGCACCAACCACCCTACAGTTGACCTGAGCTTGCCAGTGTTCCCAACAGTGGTCCAATCCAATGGAATTTGACTAATATAAGTTGTCCACAGAGTTTGGGTTCTCTTGGGGTAGCAGCAGGTCCTGCTCAGCCCAGACCTCCATGCTTCCTGCTTTACCAGCCTCTTCTATCCAGAGTTATGCTGTAATTGGCTTTCAGCAGTGAACCCCTCACACAGACGGATATATCAACAGGTCCTTCTGTAGAAGAAATGTTTTGCTACATAAGAACAGCAAGACTGGCTTGTTAAGAGAAACAGTGACTTTTATGAGCACCCCTCTCTTTTTTTAATGACTATGGATGCTAGCAGTACAGAAAATGATTGTCACTGCCTTTCAGATTCTCTTTGTGTTTGGTATAACAACTTTAATTTAGAAGCACTGGAGACCACAGTTTTATCTATATCTCCATCACTTGGAAATTGAAATATGGCCTATTTTAGAAAGTTAGCCAAATGCTGCTGAAGGACACTGATTAAGGATAAACAAAAAATAATGTCCTATGAGAAACATCATTGGAAATGGAGCTTTAGCTGCTCGAGTTTGAGTTCATGAGAGACATCTATCTCTTCAATAAGTTCAGTCATAACTACTTGCAGGCGAGCCTGTGGGATTCAGTAGCCCAGGCTGGGCTAATCAAATGGAAAGATCTTTCCTGGCCTGGAGCAGAAGGCTTTCTGATTAAGGAAGAAGTGCCCTGTGTTAAACAATCCATCAGAAAGACAGCACTTGCCCAAAAGTAATACCCTTGGTAGCATAATAGGTGAACATCTTGCTTTTAGACTTTTAGAGGTGAAAACAGTCTCTAGGATTAGTTACAGGTCAGGGCATCCTGACCATTGCTCTCATGGCATCGACAGATGCATTTCTGTTTAACTTAGTTGAAAAGTCTCTTTCTGAGCTGTCCAATGGGCAGCAACACATTTCACTCCAAAAAATTCTTTCCATTTGTGAGGCTATGGCAGAACTCAGAAATACTGCAGACAAGTTGATTAACCTCTCTTGAAGATCAGACAGGAAGGAAAAGTATTCCCTAACTGATATGATGAGTTGTCCCAACAGAGTCTTTATTCTAAGACAGTTTTGTGTTTCCAAATGTGAAAACCCAAAACGGTGGTGAAGGTTTCTTTTTTTGGCTCAATCTGCTAACCTGGAAAGGTGAATCTGTGCAGTCAGTCAGGAAAGCAGCAAAATTCCTGGTTGTAGCTCTTGGAAATCACTGCAGAAGCAAAGCCAGGTTATTTTGATAGAGGTTGTGTTATCATCAGAAACGGTCTGGAAAAAGTATATTAAGATGTGGGTTTGATTTATTCTAGGGCCCGGGGTTCAGGTTCAAATTCAAACCAGGATTAAAAAAGGCTAGAGTATTCAGCAGGAGATTTTGGCTTCAAATGATAGAAACAGTGAGGGATCTTGCTGGCTTTGGTGATAGGTCAGGTTTTTAAATCACCTTGATTTTTGCACACCTCCTCTTACAGATAATTGAAACCATCTTGTATTACATATATGCAGCATGAATTTCCATTGGTAACATATCTTTGTGCTGAAAAATTACCTTTTTTTTTCCTCCTGTAACTGAGACAAAGAAGCTCCTTTTCTCTACCCCTGTCATCTTCCAGCTCCTGTTGAACAATCTAGGCCTAATTTGAATTCCAGTGATGAGGAATAACCTGATATTTTGCTTACCTTAGTGAATGAAAGGTTAATTCTGTACATCCAAGATTTATACTGCATGCTAGTTTAAGGGCATTTTACCACACAGCTGGTGAGGGATTTTCACAAATACAAGAGAGGCCTGTATGTTATTTGTTTTAACTTTTCCTTTCAACTTTTTTTTTTCATTAAGTTCCCAGCTGACTGCACACTATTGAATGCAGCAATCTGTTTAATCTAGTTTTAGCCTTCCTTTTCCTGTTTTGCTGTTTACTTTTCGTTCCATGCCAGTAGCGATTGAGGCAATACTGTGGGTCCATTATTTGTTTCAGGCATCTCGGAATATATGTGTTGGCTTTGCTCTGTGTGTGCATGCATGAAAGAGAGGGAATAAACATACATGTTGCCAATTAGTTAGCACACTTAAATTAATGAAGAGCAATCTATGAATCTCCTTTTTTTTCTGAGAATTTGGAAATACTCGGAACATTTGCCATGTAGCTTTCAAAAACTTCAAAAGCAGCTGTAAGGTCACAGTCTAATACTCCCTTCTGTATACTCATGTCTTTTCTAAAAATATTTCCCAACTTAATCTTCAGTGTATGGAACAGGAGGGCAGAGGGGGAATGGCAGTGTTTACGACCAAAGTGCAAAGATGAGGAAGAAAATTAAATCCCCCCAAAAGCGAATCTTTTGATCTCTGCTTCATTTTCCTCATTAACAACTTAACAGTACCAGCAGTTATGTTTTAACTAAACACTGAGTTTATGGACCCATGTCTCTGTCTACAGATAAGGGAAGGTCAAGAGGAACTAAGCTAATGCTGCCTTTGCTTTTGCACATTTTCCTTGAATTGGGACACCCAAACAAGCCAGTGGGAGTCTAAACAGCACCAGTGATTTGCTCCTTGTAGTAGGTAGAATATGATCAAAGATATCGGTTCTGGATACACACAATCCTGAGACAAAAGAGTCTCAGTAATATCACAGGTGAAGGGGCCTCTTAGGATCCATGGAACTTGTAAGAAAACACCACAGTAAACCCAAGATCAGCCAAATTAACACAGCTAGCAGAGTTTGGAAGGAAGTGTTAAAAACCCAGGCTTTTTTTTTCTTTTGCTTTTCTTTTTGGATCTTTAATTGTTGGAAACCCTCAAGAGCCAGAAAATCTCAAATGAGAGGATGGAGGATGTCTCTGCTCTGTAGAAAAGCTCCTCTGTCAAACCACTGTCTGGAACAGGGAGAAGAAACTCCTGTTTCCAGCAAGGTTTCTGCCTCCGGTTCCACAATATAAAACCAAAAGAGAGACTCAGTTTTTCTCCATCTCTTTACCTTTATAGCTAAGATTACTGACTCCTGCTCATCCAAATAGTTTCTTGTCCAGTTGATAAACACAACCATCTTTTGAGAACTCTGCAAAGTGATCAAATCCTCTTCACCCCATTGCCACTGTCCTGGCTACACAGGCTTACTTTGCTTCTGCAAACCCCAGCAGAGATGGAAAGCTGAGCTTGCATGGCATGTCCTGACAGCCCTGAGGGATGCCTTGAAAGGTCCTTCCAAAACACTGACCTGTCATACTTCATTCTCCTGATGACTTAACTATTCACAAAACCCCTGAGCACCAGAAACGAGTTTAAGTATGCAGCGAGGGAGTCAAAGAAAGACCAGAGGTCCTAAAGAAGAAATAAAATATGATCTAGCCTGCAACTAGCACCTGATATACCATCTGAGGAAAACAAAAATCTCTCTCTTTCTTTCAGTGCTTTCTTACAAAGTACAGAAAAATAATGTAGTCAGAATTTACCCTCCTGAAACTGCTGAGACACATAAACAAGTGACTTGATACTGGACATTAAGAAGAACTTACATTAGGGCAATCCCCAGAGGGAAAAAGCTCCAACAGGCACGTGTACTGGAGAATTAAGGCATGTCCCTTATCACTGGTAGTCATTTATAATTTAAGCTCTGAGTACACAACTAACTCTGAAATAGTTCCAAAAATAAAAGGAAAAGAAAAGAATAATGGTTCCTGAGAAGTCAGTATGCTGGCTCTGACTGATGTTGGCTACAAACGTGCCTGGGTGAACTGAATCTGTAGTTTAAGCACAGACAGGTCATTTCAAACTGTCCTGCAGTTAAGCAACACTCTTCACCCTGGGGAAGTCTCCGTTCCAAACATTTCCACTGTTCCACACAGGCTTCCTTTCAAAGTTGTTGGCCGTTCTCAGTGAGTTTTCTTCATCTTTACTATTTTTGAAGATTTTGGGATGTTCAGGGAAGCTTCTGTATTAATTTTTCCAGATGTTTTGAGTTCTGAAAGGCTTTCACCTGCAGAGGATTTATCCTGAGGAGGAATTAACTCCAGCCGTATTTGCAGAAGAAAGAGAACTGTACACAAAGTGAAGGATGCTCGGCTCCTTCTTAGACACTAACACAAGCAATTCTGAATGGAGAACTGTTCAGGTGTTCTGGATATTTGCGTGTCAGTGTGCAGAAAAAGCAAGCAAATGCAAATGAATGTTCCTGAAAACAGCAGTGGAAAGCAAATATTTTTTTACATACCCTAAAAAGACCTTGTTATAAGGATCATGATAGCATGAGCCCAATACCAACAGAGAGAAGTACTCAACTTCCAGAGCAGGAGGTGAAAACTGGCTGGTCCACAGCAACGGAATTGGGATCCTTCTCTCCCAGGTCATCGCTGTACCCAGGGCAGCTGGCTGTGGCACCACTCTGTCACCAGCTGGTGCTACCAGCAGCTTACCAAGTGCAGTGTGGTTCATGAATATATAATAAGACAATTAACATAACATAGCTGCACCATTGATGCTATCAGAAGAGAGATTCATAATTAAACTGAACCTTTGAGCAACCTGGGATAGTGGAAAGTGTCCCTGCCCACAGCAGGGGGGATTGGAACTAGATGATCTTTAAGATCCCTTCCAATCCAAACCATTCCATGATTCCATGAAGTAGACAAAATATGGAGGTTTTCCTGTGCAAAGGAAGCAACTATTTATACTTACAGTCTACATACAGCAAGCCAAACCCCCATGACCAGATTATTCTTGCTTAGACTCCACTGAGATCCTTACTTTAGTGTTTTGTTTTAGCTGCATCTCAGCATCCAGAAGCATTTAAGCCTTAGGAAACTCCCTTGGTTGGAATTTGGGCTGCAGAAAACTGCATGCAGAGGCCTTCCTGAACCCCACAGCGCGTGGTGTGTGCACATGTGCATGTGAGTGCATGCATGTGCTCATCAGGGAAGCAAAAAGAAGGAACTGAGGCAGCAGACACATGACTCAGGGCGTGTGGAGATTGGTAATATAACCCCAGTAATGCAGCAAGTTTGGATCTTCATTCTGCAGCAGCTGGGCTACCTCCCAACAGAAAACGCTGCAGGCAACGTTTACGCTCAGTAGTTAATTATCCAGGGGAGCAGGTAAGGGATTAGTGACCAGGTAGAGTTTCACGCCTGCCAATGGGGTGAACACTGTAGCTGCTCAGAAATATTTGGTGAGAGATGAAATAATACAGCTTTTCCTGTGCTAAACCACAAGCCCCCTTCACATGAACTGAAGGGCAATTGTCTCCCTTTGGTGGAATTCGGTATGTGACGTGCCCGGACGAGATGCGTTTCAAAGTCATGCTGCTGCGTGTGCGTGGCAGCAATGCTGGCTTAATATATATATCTGTCCTCCTCTTACATCCATGCCCACCTCCGTACTGCAGCCCACCACCCCTGCCTGTGGTGCCACTGGAAACCACCCACGGAGACACCTGGTTTGAAGAGCAAAAATAAGCCAAAACATTTCCAGGAACGCTGACTGACAGCCGGATCAGTATCCTGACCTGATTGACATCACTGTTGCAAGACCCAGGAGGACCAGCAGAACCCAGAGGGCAGAGCACAGAGGTACCAGCAGCGAGGGGCAGCAATAGCTCAAGGCTGAATTGCTGCCAAAGACTTTGCATCATGACCCTGGAGCTGGAGCCACAGTTTGGGGAACAAAGCTCAGCCTAATCCAATCTCTGTTCTAAACAATGCAGAGATACCACAGGTTCAGCCGGTTTTTACCTCTGTCTTTGAATTAAGCAGCATGAATTTAGGTTTGCATCTTACACCCAAAGAAACTTTATTAAGCAGCTGGTTTCTGCCAAGGTAATTAATCAGGAGATGGCAAAAGATTACTTTGCTTCATCCCAGATTTCAGACCCCATTTGTCTGCTCTTCCCGGGCCCCATCAAGGCTTTCCCACATGCTGTGTGTTCTGGGCATCATATGGTCTCTTATTTTTAGCAGTAGGTGATAGCAACACAGCCACTAATGCTGTCTGTTAGTATTTGAAAGCAATCAGGTGTTAACAAGCTTAGATAAAAGTTTGCCTGTCTAAAATTTCTTCTGCTCTCACTTTCTTAGCTTTCATTCCCCTAACCTGTGTCCCGAGGAAAAAAATACTGGCTCATTGGATTGATCTATAACATAAAAAAATAAGAAGTACTTGTTTACCCCTTTTTTAGCAATATCTTTCAGCTATTTAAAATGTAGCTTTTGCACTAGCTCACTTTAAATGTGTTTCCTCCATCCTCTGATTAACACTGCTAAGTTTAAGTGCTGGTTGCATAATTTACAGATTGCAAGAGTTTTCTCTTTTTAAATTCAGTGAATTATGCTTGAAGTACTCAGGTGCCATTTTTTTATTACTAAAATGGAGTCACAAAGTCAATTGATGAATGGAAGTGAGCAGTTTTCAGGACTGAGTTCAAGCTTGTAAAAAGAAATGAGTTACTAAAATTAAAACAAAAATAATAATTCTCTGAAGTTCAAATCTTTCCCCAACAAGAATAGAATCATAGCTTTCTTTCTCTTTCCACATACAGTATTATATAAGAAATGCAAAGTAAGATAAGGGCATCTCTTGAGTATTTGTTGAAATTAGCATTCTGTTCATCATTGAATATTCTTTGTGCCAGACAGAACTGTGTGTTTTCCAGATAACTCCATCTTGGACCCTCATACTGCATGTGCTTACTTGATTATTCTGAATACTTCAGAGTACTTTCATAGCTCTCTCATAATGAACTGCCAAGTTTATTTTAAACATGTTAATATCAGAATTAAGTTAAATATAAATACTTGCCCCCAGCACTCTGAAGGATTGATGTATTTTCAGTTTAATCTCTGAGGATTTTAGTACCATACAGAAGAAATGACTGATATCAGTTCAGTATTGCTTCCAAGGAGGTGTGCACTTCGACAAGGAATTTATATGAATCTCATTATAGAAATGCAGGGATCCCTATTTTATAGTTACCAAAGAAGCAAAACACCAAAGGACTGAGGGAGTGGTGTGACAACAGAATACATTTGTTTTTTGGACAGGACAGGATTAAAAAGTGCTGCCATACCAGACCAAGTATTTATGTGGTCTAAACTCTCTGCCAGTTCCAGTTTGTTTTAAAAATTCTGATGGATTAACTCTGAACAGCCAGGCTTTATGCCAGATCAGGCGCTGTCCATCACTTCCATCCCAAGTATACGTTGAATCCCAGAGCAGATGCGGGGCTACCATAAAGGTGTCGTGTTGACACGGACTGCGTCGTGCACTCCAACAGGTTCCACAGACATGCCTGCTCCGGGATGAATGTGCTGAGAAAAAATCAGGAAGCACACAGATCCAGTATTTCTGCTCATGTAACCATGCCTTTACAACTTGGACTGGGAAAAGATGTGGTCTGGTCAGGGAGACCCCAGCTCTTGGGGTATCTTCGCCCTTTCCCATCCTCAGCCCAGCAAGCAGAGCTGGGAGAGACCAGGGAAGATACGGACTCCAGACTGTGAGACCCTGAGGATATTTGTGAATTTGGGACAGTAAAAAAGGCTCGGTAGTAAATATGGACCCAGGGGAGCCAAGTGGATTGCTGAAGGCATTCCAAGAGTCTAAAACCTGACTGAAACAGAGGCACTGCAGCCTGGCTGCAGCGAGGCTGAGAGCTTGGCTGGGGCTGGCAGCTCCGGGCTGGGGGTCAGGGATGAAAGGGGCATCACTGTGCCCTGCTTCAAAAGGAGACTGGCTGTGGGCACTGGCAACCAGCTCTGGGAATTGTGCAGATAATTTAATTCAGGGAAACAGAAATACATGTTCTGTGGTGAGGAACTGGGGAAGACTGTGACCCAAAGCAGATTGGGTCTGGATTTTGCAATTCCATTTTTAAAGCTGAAGTAATGCAGGGAGAGAGGAATAAGAAGCATATGAAATACATGTATAAGAACTTTGCCAATCCTTCTAAAAATGTCTATTATATTTATTTTATCTTTATGGTACATGGCATAAGATTTATATCATGACTAGCATTTTTATGACACCTTTCCTCTGTAACAACTTTCTTACAGAGGTCACAAAGCATATTTTTAAATACCCATCTATTAAGCATGACATAATCATTGTGTGGGTAGTGAAAATAATTCCATTTGCTTTCCTGTCCCTTCAAGATTTGTTTAAATCACATGAATCTTCAAGAACTAAAAACAAAACAGCAGCAGCAACCTGTGAAGAATCCACCTGACTTCTTATTTTAATGTATTACAATCATTCCCCCAGCCCTGTATCAGCTTTGTGGTCAGCTTTCAAGAGAGATTGAAGTCCATCTTTGACCTATCAGTCGCTGAATGACTCAGGACACCATTTCACGTCGCTGTGTACCACAGCTGTGATCTGCTGGGGTGCACACAGGGCAGGAGTTGAGACTTCACCTTGCCTTGTTTGTCACGGTTGCTCCTCCCTTAGTCAAAAGTAATTACAGTTTTGTTGATTTTTAGAGCATGCTGCTAGATCTTAGTTTAAAAAATTGTTAAAAGTGGATAGAATTTGGGTGTGATAGTGTGTGTGACAGAGCATGATGGAGAGGTTAAGCCTGGCTATTTATTGTAGATAAAAAAGTAATAGAATTGTAAAATACACATTATTTTTTAAATCATTCTAGCCTGAGGCAGGGTTAGTTGAATAGGTTTTTCCAAGGCCATACCAAGACATTTGTAGTCCAGACTCAATAATGTATCTATTCCACGTTTATAAATAATCTTAGGCATCACATTTGAAGTCTGGAAAAGTTAGCAACACAGTAAATAATTTTTAAAACGTGACTGCTGTTCAGAGTAACCCTTGATGTATTTCCATGCAGTTTTGGGAAACCTCTTGGAAAAGACATTGATGGAGAGGAATCTGACATGAAACTCTTAAATCGCTCAATGCTTGGTGATATTTTTTTCATAAGGGCTTTCCACTCAGCCTAAAGGATTTTGTTTTATTGCAGACATATGGAGCTTTTGAGGAATCTCTCGCTTATTTGAAAATCATCATGCTTTTCCATGATATTTTTGGAGAGGACTTGTGCGTGGGCACGAGTGGGCATCTCCATTCCAAAGCAGTGAGCCTTCTGGTTCAGGGAGATGCTCACTCATGGCTAGACTGAAAAAAAAGGGCATTTTTCAGCTGTATTTCCGATGCATTTGTGACTAAAAACACACTTAGCAAAATTCTGAGAGAAAGAGAAAACCAAAAGTGCACACGATGTGGCTGAGGCTCCCCCGGATGAGAAGCACTTGGAAGAATGCTGGGATGAGGGCTGGCTCTTCCCTCAGCTCTCGCTGGGATTTATGGTCATCTCGTGATCTAGGGGCTGGAACTGCCATTCCAGCACCATAGGGGTTTATGACTCTTGTTGTTTTAAAGTTATTTGTGCGTTCACTGTAGGCATTATGAAATTGCTGTGGAGTTTTTTATCTCTTAAAACCCAGACCTCTGAGCCACCGGCGTAGCTCCCTAATCACAGGCACGGAAACCCCTGAACTTTAACTAGCAGTGTTATCTAAGCAGTCTTCTTTTAAGTTACTTTGGGGAAAAATCAGTAATCATGGTTGTTTAAAAAGCTTATATCGAATGCTTTGTTACTGCAGAGCAAACCTGCTGAGTCACTGGTAACAGTTTTATTCCAAAGATGGCAGTATTTTTCATGGATTGCCCTCTACACAAAAATCTCCACGTCGCATATGTGTGTAATTAGCAGTAGATAAGGCCGTTGGATTTAAGGGCTATGAAAAGAAGAAAAAACCTTCAAGCTGTACCCTGACTGATTTAAAATGAAGATGAATTTTTGACAAAACACCACTTGTAACATGCAGTATGAAGATTCTCAGCGTGCGGGGCAAGGCTTTCATGATACCACTAGAGAAATCAAAATAAAGAGCAGAAACTGCTTAGGAATTCACTAGAAACCTTGGCGGGAGCTAGGAATAAAACCCCCATGTCTAGTGCTTCCACTCGGCAAGAAAAATAAATATTTACTTACCAAAGCGTTTATTTCTAAATTGTCAGGTGGGGCTGCCCTTTACAGGAAAGCGGGTGCATGACTGGCAAGGGAAAAGAAAAAATTAACTGGAAAAATAAATACTGAAGAGGAAGGAGATACAGCACAGAGGAAAACTACTGTGATAGAAAAGGGCAGTGGATCAGCAGAAGTTTGCTGGCATGTGCAGAAATGACAACATCTGATTTATTCTTTTTTTACGGGGAGAAGAAACTATCAAGCACATTTTAAGGCACTCCTGCTTGTATTCCCCCCCCCCCACCTTTCTTCTTTCTGTTGTTGGGTTTTTNNNCCCCCCTCTTCTTTCTTTGTAGTTGTGGGTTTTCTTGTTGTTTTTTTTGGGTTTTTTTTCTTTTTTTTTTTAACAACAAGAAGATAAACTGCTGGTTGTACAGAGTGCTGCAGGGGAAACACTGGGGATATAACCACCTAATTATGAATTTCCTGAATGTGCAACATGACCAGGAGCAACTGGACAGGATTAGTGCTGTATGTTTCATCTCCAGCTGTTTCATGAATACCAATCTCCAAACTCTTCCAAGAAGAACATTTTTTTTTCCATGGTCCTACTTTTTGCTTTAACAATGTGAGCAATACTGCTTTGTTTTCTTTAGAGCCTGAACTGAAACAAGAGCTTTCAACAAAACAAACCCCAAGCAAACCTAACCAGCCAAAGAGCTGCACAGTGTTTAGGAGATTTAGCTGAAATATTTGTAAAATATCAAAAGGAACATCCTCCTCGTTGGCAAAACTGGAACTAACACTGAAGAGATGTATGATTATGAGACAATAAATGAGAGTATTTTCTTCTGGTGCAGTGGTCAGAAGTTATTGTTTTGAATAAGCACAACTGGTCTATAATCTTCACGGCAAGCTTCTTGAATTGGTGAAGTGCCAACGCTCTTTGGCAGCTCTTGGCAGATGGGAACCTATTTAAACTTATAAAACCAACGTAGACGAAAAAATGTAAAAAATGCCCTGTGTAAGTCCTCAGCTTGCAAACAGACAAACTGTGAAGACAATGGTGCTTCTCATGGAAGAGAGGGCAGCAAGAACGTTTTCTTTCCATGATGCCTTTGTAAAGATTAAGAAACAGCTAATAGAATAATATCCCTGACAAACAACAACTTCTGGTGTGTCAGAAATCACGTCTTCAGAATAATGGCACTGTCTTTCAGAGGCCCTCTTCTAGCTGCTGGTGAAGTTCTCCCTCTGGTCTTTTGTGACTTCTAGTAGATATTGACTGGACATATTTGTTGCCTAGTAGTATCTCTATTCACTGCTTAGTAGAATCAAAGAGATCAAAGAATCAAAGGCCAAATTAAAGACTTGCCTATTACATGGAATACAACAGTGTCCAATAGGTAACTGGTTTTATCACACTGATGTGCAATGCAAAAACACCATGCTCTGCGCTAACACAGAGAATTTTTATTTCAGAATCATACAGAGGTTATTCCTTTGATCTTATCCCAAGAATAATCTTTTGGGGGCCTAATTTCCTCATGTTATCGGGCATGAAAAATACTGACCGGTATTGTCCTAAAAAGGGAAAAATCTGCTAATTAATACCATGAATACAAACTCCCTAGCAAACTCAGTCAGTTCATGAATGCAAAACCATGAACATACGCTGAGTGAATAACTGGCATTCATTTCCTCTAAATAGAGAAGTACAGATAGAAATCCTGGTTCATGCTAATGTTTACATGCCCTACTTATTTAAAAAGAGTGTCCTGCAGAATTTTGGATTCTCTGCAGTAAAAGTGACCGTTAGGAACCACATACACTTACCCAGATTTTCTTGCTTGTGCCAGTCTCCATGGGCACTATCTTGAAAATAAAACATTATAAGGATTAGAGGAGCTCAATATGTTTTAATCTGTACAATCTAATTTGCGTTTAGCTTTCATTTTTTTCACATAAAAGAATGAGAGAAGAATACCATGACCAGATAGTACTGTGTGATTTTGAGTACTCAGTTGTTTAAATTGCACCAACTTTATTGGTTTGTGAGGCATACAGACAAGGGCCCCCCAAAAAAGGTTTTTTATTAACAATAAAAACCAAATTATATGGTCTTATCTTTATTCTGTGAAGGAATAAGTTGTGTTATCACAAGGAGGAGGGAGGAGACGTGCTACATCATTTTGTTCTGGATATTTTTGTAAGGAGATCTTACACTTGTTTGCTTTGAGCATCCTGCCCATCCCACCTCTCAGCTGGCAGGGCGAGGTCCAAGTAAGGGATGCTTCAGGGCATGCTCTCAGCCTGATGAGGGGTCACCTAAGGCGATTTTGCTGAGTACTTCTGCCTTTCTCCGTCCAAGTTGCTGCTGGTCCTGAAAGTAAGAATGTGAACCTGGAGCTCTTGCTCTGGGTGAATGGAGCCTGTTAGGACACGGAGCCCTGAGCCAGCCCACCTCACATCTGCTCAGAGGTGTAATAATGCACATGGGGAGAGAGCCCCTGCATCTACAGCCCAGCCAGTGTTTGAGTGGAACCATCCACCCTATATGCTGGTGCTATGTAGTATTAAAACTGGCTGAGGGCAGTATACCCCAGGTAAAAAACAACACAGTGTTCAGCAAATAAATAAATCAAAGCATGCTCTGTATGCTGTCAAACAGCACCGATGCCAAGATCTCTGCCTGCCTGCCCTCCAGGATACAGAAGATGCAGCCTGTGGGAATAGTAACAGTTTAACTCAAATCCCATCAGAAATGTGAAGGAAAGTATTCTGAGAGAATAAAGACTGTCTTCAGAGCCTTTGCAATGATGTCTGACCCCCAAGGCCACATCTTGATTGTACAGAGAGAGGGTCCATGGGCCCCTCTCTGGCATTTGTCACCAAATAGGAGGGGATGGCTGATGGAGATGATGGCAGAATGCAGGATTTAGAATTGCTTTGGATCCAGCCCCAGTCAACAGTGCCAAAATTGTTACTATGTGATGGCTAAACAATTCCTACTTGAAAGAAGTTAGGGGGTTCTGTCTGGTCCTGCTGCATATGGGAATGACTGTTTGGGGGACCTGGATCCAAGAGAAACACCAAAGAAGGATACAGCACTGTCTCTTCATCCTGCTCCTCTGCAACAGGCACACGAGGGAAGGGAGACGGAAGAGACGCGCTATTGCGTTTCTGACGCCACTTGCTTCCTGAATAAACAGAGAGATCTCATTGTGATAAAAGATAAATATGTGTGTTATTGGAAAAAACCCCAGACTCATCAAAACAGAAAAGTTAATTCATGGCTTTGGTCTGTATTTTTTTGGATTATAGTTTAGGTCAGTAATTTTCTCCAGCGTGATTTGTCTGTCCCTGCTGTGTCACCACTTAACCTAATCCTTTTCCTTTTTCAGAGGCAAAAGACATTTCCTCCTGGTCTGATTAATGCTCTTCCTAGATGAGCTGGCTCAGGGAGTAAACCATTAAAGAAATAGTTTTATCTGTTATTTATGTAGGAACTCTCTGATGAAAAGCAATCCTTGCTTCACTCTCCCTTGCCCTCTCCCTGGGTTCCTGGCCATGCCCGCTCTCCATTGAATCAGTTTACGGTTGCTGTTCACTATCTGCTCTCCCAGTTCATCAGGGCAGCAGGGCTGAACAGAAAGAGCTCTAAGGAGAAGGCAGCATTTGCTCCAGGCCCAGGATGGCCTTGCTCTAGTTTTTGTGAGTAGGCCACTTCAACAATTCCCGGTGAGCCTGGAAGTGTCCTCATGCCTGGGGCCTCTGTTTTGACTCTCCAAATGAGGACACAGCCTTCGGCCCACTGGATAGAAAAGATACAAATCAGTCCTGTGGTTCCACTTCCTTCCTCTTCTTTATTTCTCTTCATTTTGTTCTCTGTGTTTGATCTTGTTTATTTCTCAATTTAAATTTTTTTTTTTCTTTTTCCATTTTCCAGCTTGGGTCAGTGATTTTTTCCTTTCTAAACCAATGCCTTCACTGTCCCTTTTCTCCATCTTCTTTTTTTTTTTTTTTCACAAAACGGTCTATGAGACCAAGTAAAGGCTTTACCACCCTAGCGAATAATTAATCTCATCTGCTCTGTAACTCTATCCAGGACCATCAAAAAGTCTGCGTGTTTTGGGTCACTAATAAAACAAAACATTTTTCTACTTTTAGATTTTATGCATTACAAAAGTTTTTGCAATTAACGACAAACAATACTTAGTGCTGGCCAACCACTTCACTTTGAAAAATCTTTCCCATGAGAAAATGCCTATTTGTTATTTTCGTAGGAATTATCTATTTCAGATAACTTTATTTTCATTTTTCTGTGTTTTGGTCATGTAGAAAAAAAGACCAAACCCAGCCTAGTTGGCCATGATGCTTTGGTTTTACTGAGCTTTTATGCCAAAAAGTGTTTCAACAGGAAGTAGAACATCAAGGAGTCCTACGGGAAAAATGTTGCTATTGATATTGTAATGGTAGCTGATGAAAATACACCTGGGCTGCCTCAGACTCCCGAGGGTTTTCCAGTTTCTGAAAGGAAACCTTGCTCTTGTGGATAGAGTGGATCAATCACTGATAAAAGCTGTCAGAAAAAATAACACTGAAGAATATAGCAATGGAGCGAAGGCAGAGCACAAGACGTGTGGGCAATGAACTCCTGCAGAGGAAGGTTGGCTACCCAAAGGACCAAGGCCAAATCAAAAGGCCCTTCATAGCCTGGCTGTGATCTGCGGTGGGGGTGAGGCTGAGTCCTATTTTAAGCTTTTCCTGTAACCAGATTAAAGCTCCAGTCATGATTCCCACATGCTGATGCAGTGCTGAGAGGTGAATGACCACCATGGCTCTTCAGAGCTCTCTTCCCGAGGCAGGGGATAAACTCTTCTTCCTCTGCACAATTTAATAAGTCAGAGCATTTATTTAGCCTTGGAAAACATGGCCTAGAGCTTCTTCTCCTCACTCCCAGCCGATGGGAACATAGGAATGACCACACTGGTGGGAGCATGGGCAACCAACCGCAGATGCCAAAGAGGGGACGCATGGAGAAGCCCTGGTCTTCTGACATGCCGAAACTGCTGGGGTGAGGGGCTTCTCCCTCAGTAAATGGCAGTTTGGTGATGACAAGTACGATGTCCATCACGACCACCAGGGTGATTTATTCTTGCTTGCCAGGGTGTTGCGGGCCACTGGGTGGGCAGGAGGAGGCTGGGTGGGTGATGTATGGCCCAGGGGTGATATTCAGTAGTAAGTGAAAGGTCTAGAAAACATGTCTTAGGAGGAATGTCTGAGAGAGCTGGGTTTGTTCAGTCTTGAAAAGAGGAGGCTCAGAGGGGATCTCATTGCTCTCCGCAACTATCTGAAAGGAGGCTGAAGTGAGGTGATGGCTGACCTCTTCTGCCATGCCCGCAGTGAGAGGACCAGAAGAAATGGCCCAAAGCTGAGACCGGGGAGATTCAGTTTACTTATTAGGAAAAAAAAATTCACTGCTAGGGTGGTCAGGCTTGGAATAGGATGCCCGGGGAGGTGGTGGAGTCACCATCCCCGGAGGTGTTCAAGAGGGGACTGGGCGAGGCGGTTTAGGGGTTACGACGGTAGTGCGGGGTTGGCGGCTGGACCGGACGACCTCCAAGGTCTCTTCCAACCCTTCCTATGACTCGGTGATTCCATTAGTCTACGATTTTAAGTAACGATGAGCGAACCGGGAGGGACCCGGGGCGGACGGGGCACGAAGGGCTCGGGGCGAGCGCAGCGGGCCGCGCC
>VZRE01010082.1:643435-724239 GCA_013396775.1 Cephalopterus ornatus
GGGGGGGGCTCCTCCGCCTCCAAAATTCCTGGATCCGGCGGGTACGTTGGAGGAAAACGCCGGAGAAAGGCGCGACCGTCTTTTTCCCGGCCCCGTCTCTCCCCGCCCGGCTCCTGGCAGAGGCGGCTTTGGGAAGGAAAGCCCTGGAAACTTTTTATTTTGCTTGCCAGACACCTTTTTAAAATGGCATGCGACCAGCAGACGGAGCGAAAAAAGAGCAACTCTTTCAAAAGCCTAACCTCTCTTAGGTTAAGACCACAGCTGCATCCCTCCCCCCTTTCCCGGTTCTCAGAAATGTTCTATTTAAATAAGGTTTTGGCGAAGGTAGTGCGGCTTGGAGTTAAATGTAACGAACCATTTATCCCATCTATATTTGTAGAATGGAAGGCGCGGGGCAAGCCTGCCTCTCTCCATATTAGTAATTTTGTATTTCATTTGCATTTCTTTGTGTCCTTTGAGTATCTAAAAGTACTGGCCTAACTCCTTAAAGTGGTAGTTACCCCATCACGGAGGGGGAACTAAGGGAGGGAGAGACTGGAGTTTCTTGTCGGCTGATTTTTGTTTACTTTGGGTTTTTTTCTATTTGCTGTTTGAACTCCGTGCTAGATTTGTGAGAAGAGGATTCATGTGTCCCGGTTCCCTGTGCCCTCACCACATCTTCTGTATCCCCTAACCACTTACCCTGTGGATCCCGGGGCTCAGCTAAGGCATTCCAGAAAGGTGCCAAACCAGTCTAACTCGAGTTTAACAATGTGCTAGGTAATGGGATTTCAAACTTCCGCGGATTTTTCAAGTGTAGAACCCTATTTCTCAAGCTTGTTTTACAGCAGGGCTTGCTTAAAAAAGGTTGAGACTGCGAGGCCTGGCAGTGCCTTGGTGTCTGTACTGGTCTGGGACTCAGCTCCGTTCCGATGGGGAGCGGCTGGGCTGGACGTGGATGACACAATGGCTGGAAATCCAGATAAGGGCATCTCTTCCATAAACCTCAGGAATGGGCAATGGGCTGTCTCCTGGGTGGAGGCATCCTGCTCCTCTTGCCCCGTCCACTGCTGGTCTCACCCACCTACCACCTGTGTGTCTTTCTCAGCTGTAAGAGAATATGCTGCTGGTGCTACCAGTAAGAAAATGATTCTTGGCGGTGTTCCCGAGGTCATTTCGGGTCTCGCACAGAAGCGGTATGTTAGTGCTTTTCTCTTAATCTTCAGCACTTTGTGGTTCCTTCTCGTTAGTTTTAAAGCAGTTGTGATTTGTGGTTGTATCGGGACCCTGCTGTGGCAGAAACGTCTGCTGCCCCAGAAGTGCCGTGTATTGTTCTTCCCAGTTCAGTATCTTTTAGCTACTTTATGCTTATAATGTAGCTCACGGATAAGTCTGTGTAGAAGTTAATATATTTTACAATTTTTTAATTTTATTTTTTTAATTTTGTTTCTGAGCTATTGGGGCTCATCTGGTTTGGGTTTAAGGTCACTGCTGGGACAGCAGTGAGAGGGGTTTTTCATACTGATAGCCTATAGTTGGCCAAAGGATAAGGAATGAAGGAAGTTAGCAGCCAAAATAAGCTGATATTCTGCTATAGCCAGGAAGCTCAGAGCTGTAACTCCATACTGCAAGCATTTTATCTTTGCTCTCGGAAAAGTCTGTAACTTCCAATCTGAAGTGCGTTTAACATAATGCCTTTTTTTTTTATGTGTGGTATTTAGTGAACTGAAAGAAGACTTCTCTACTATACCTTTTTCTGAGCAGAGAATTTATGTTTTTTTCTCTTCACTTTGTAGATTTTTTTTTAAGTCTTTTGAGAGAGAGAAGCAGTTAAGGGCAGTCAAACTTAGGCAGTTCATAAATCTGTGCAAGAAAATATATACAGATGATGCAGCAAACTTCTGCACATGTGTGGTTGTATTCATGAACTTTCTAATGAGCATAATTGTCTTTTTCCCTCAAAAATGTAGGTTGTCAGTCTGGTGAGTGGTAGTGCAGAACCAAAGTTTACAGTATGAATAAATATTTGTAGCGTGAGGATCTTAATTCCTACTAAATACATATAATTACATAAAAGGCCCAGAGCACAAACACAGCTGAATAAAACAAATTATTCTCTACAGTGCTTTTCTCAGTGTAGTCTGCCACTCCCCTCAAAAGGAAGGACATGAGGGAAGATGGAGTGACCTCTGTGAGCAGCATGAGTGGCAGTTTGGGACACCCTGGGAGAGCATCCTGTCTCTCCACCAAGGATGTGGTTAACGCGTGTTAAGTCTGGAAACAGTGTCCCAGTGCACTGGGATGTGGCAAGTTATCGAAGTCCCATTTGTTTGCAGTAGCCTTTAGTGTACAGCAAATAAAATAAATAGCAGAGGCAGCCAGCAGAGCCCTGTGTAAATCTCAGCTGTGCAAAACAGCGAGAGTCTCTCAAGCGTTGCCCAGAGGATTTGTGCCTTGGTGATCGTCTCCGTGCTGCTGAACAGTGGTGTGGAGCGGTGGAGGGTCCTTTGGAAACACGAGTATCAAAACTCGTGTTGTTTACGGCCAAGGTTTAGTGTCCCTATGTGATCTGTCCCTGGAGATGGAAGGTATGTGGGAAGAGGGAAATTCTTCAAACAAGGCAGTGGAAATAGGAGCTGCTGGATACACAACGGTAACAGGCCATCTACAGGCAGGAATGCTGGTGTGTCAGCGAGCAGACAACTCCAAACAGCTTCCAGTGGGGATGTGGTGGTTTGTGTTTTTTATCAGTTTATTCTAAGCATCTCTTCGCAAAATTAAAGTTGGAAGGTCCCTCTCTGTTGGATTCCAGACAGCCAGGAAAAAAAAGGCACAAACTAATTAAATATGATTTATTGTGGAATTTGTAAGAGTGTTGGGAGAGATGAGTTGCCTTTCAGAAATGCTGCTGCTGATGTTAAATCTGTGCTCTGCTCTGGATGAAAAATGATGGTGCTGTTGAGCAAGTACACAAGGAACACGTAGTCTGTGTTCAAATCTGTTCCTGAGCACGAATATTCCCTGGAGGTCCCAGGTAGTGTAGCTTTGAGCAGATATTTCCGATGCTTTTAATTGAAAAAGGATGAGCTTAGAGGTTAAAACATAGGGCTTCTCCAGTGACATACTTTCTGCCTTTGATCTGAAGAATCCTTTGTTTACAAGTAAATTGTGGTGTTTATTAGCAGATAACAGACAAAAAGTCAACTGCAACACCAACTGTATAAGAAACGTTCTTTATTTGTTTTTCTAGTGGTGACAGTTTATAATGGTGATATACTGAAAGTTACCATATGGATGCTCTGCTTAGTAAACCATGCAGCAATGTATAATATGAAGCAACAAACAATCCTGGGTAATTAAGTATGTATTTTATAATTTTTTTTTAAGAGAACAAAAACTTCAGCTAGTACTGATACGTGGCATTTGCTTGTTCTGGCATCTGCTCCTGGTTCTAGAAGCTACTCAGTAGAATGACAGGATGGGTTCAGGAGTGGAGTTTCCGCTGCTGTGGTTTGGTTTTTATTTGTTAGATTTAGAATAACTGAAAGCAAACACTTGAATTCCCTGAAGATGAAGGTGTGATAGGCTTGTCTGATTTCTCTGTGTTGACTTAGTGTATAGCAATTCTGTGGCAGCAATGCACATACCTTAAAGCATGCTTTACATCCCAGGCTCTTATCGTTGCCTTATACGTTATTATGGACATTTCTATTATTAGGTCCTTGGAAAGGACTCTAATAATAGAACATGTGTATGTGTGTATATATGTACTTAAATATATACTTCATTGTTTCAGGAGTGTTTCATATGGAATACTTTGAAAAGAGAAAAAGAAATTGCTCTCAAGAGGTTAATAAGAACTTAAATAAGCAACAGTTTTTGGTGACCCTCGCCACCCTCAGAGATCCTTGGGATGCTGTGGACAGAATTCCCCACGCTTTTAATCTAAACTAGCAAAATCAAGGTGTTCTTCTTAGTTTGTAGGTTCTCTGGGCCTCTGTGCAGCTGTGTCAATTTTACATGGTTGCTCCCCCTTCCCCACTCAGCCAATAATAAAATTCTGATGTTTATGACCTATATTCCGGTGTTATCTTTTGCCCCAAGTATTTCTGCACAACTCTTTAGTCAAACCCAATGCTACAGCGAAGTAAGATGGTGTGATTATTTTGGACCTTGATAGCAGAAACAGCGTGGGAGTAGAGAGTTGTCCTGATTTGTTTCAGGATCACCTTACCGTTTTTCTTTGGTGTAAGATTGGTTAGTTGCTAGAATTTATTCCGCTTTGGAAGCTGCCTTTTATTGTGGAAGTTTGTGCCTATTCAGTGGCACTTCATAAGTGACCTTATGCTTGCAGACACTTGAACTGATCTGGGTATGTTACTCAGTATTATGCATTGCTCTGCTCCTTATGTATTTATTGATGTGGAGTAATGCAGCAGAGGAAAAAAAGATGATAGCATTTGTGAATAATGAGAGCACCGAGCAGGTTTCCTTCAGGTCAGCCAGGATTTTTGGGGAAGTAAGTAATGTCAACTCATAGAAAACAAAAAATTGATGTCAGTGTCTTGTTACCAGCAAATGTATGGCACCCAGAATCATCACTTAATTAGAATAAATTAACAGAATACAAGCAACCCAGCTGGAACTGCAGAGCTTGTGGATTATTTGGGGTGTATAATTACCAAGAAGTGCTTTTTTGTCTATAAGTACTGATGGAAGTGGTGAATTTGAAAAGCAAAGGCACAGCTTGGGCTTGACTGACTCTGTAAAAGGTGTTGCTTTACTGAGGGACTCTATTCTGTCTTTCATTTGATGTTAAAATGTCAGGAGTAATGGCTTAGACTGAAGTGAAAAAATTTCCTCCTTTTGTGACAAGATAAAGGCAAATGGGGATATACTGTGTACATGATGCTTCTAAAAGTATTTGAACTGGATGCAAGTTTGGGACCCAATTGCACATATGCGTGTGTTTCTCTGTTCTTGTAGCAGACAGATTATGGTTGGTGTTTGGCTTTGTGTGTTTGGTTGGCTTGAACAATTGAAATGTTGGTCTTGTTTTCCCCAGTTCTTACTTCACTTTACTTAGCACTTAGTATCCTGTTCTTTTGTGCTACTTTGAAGCTCTCAGGAAGTGATTTTTATAATCTTGTTGGAGTAGATACCTTATTATTAATTGTATTAAAAATTGAAAAAAAAAAGGGTTGAAAATCAGCTGGGTTTTTTAGCCAAAATGTTTTGGTGCTGTTCCTCTATTATACAATGCTGTATTGAACTGTGGCTACCTTGGAAGCCATGGCTTTTAAGGTGAGGAATTTATTCCTATTTGGTTGCACTGACTGAAGGATGACAACACATTTCTTGAGCGCTGATTTCCACTGAGTCATCCCCTGAGTAGGACAGAGGGACACTCGGCTGCTGTCACATCTTCTGCTTTGGCAGGTTAACTAGGAAATTTGTTTTCCAAGCCTGCCTTGGGGAGGAGAGAGCAACAGGTCTTTATTTTCTCATGCTGGAAAGTGTTAGAAGCTGTGGCAGCTCAAAGAAAAGCAAGTGAAAGAAAACAACTGTTTCCTACTCTGGATTTTTACAGAATTGGCTTCTGCTTTAATGAGGTGTTTTTATTTGTAGGTCTTCTGTTTTTCTCAGTGCCCCACTTGCCCATCCTTTCTTTAGCACGCTTATTCATTGGCCGCCTGTGATTTCTGATGCTGTGGTAGGATTTTCCTTCTAGTGATATCTGTGTCTGATTTATATTCTGTTGGTTGCATGGCTGTTGAAGGTGATCCTCAGCCATGCAGTGAGGTTGCTCCCGCTCTCACGCTCCAGCCTGTAGTCTCGGGGTGCAGCATTTGGTGTTGCAGAAGCAGAATCTCTCCTGAGCAGCCAACACCATCTGACAACCCGTGTGTGTGCGGAACTGAGCAACCAGGGGCATAATACTTAATTTGGCACAGTGTTTGCTCTTTGCTGGCTCCTCTTGAATGCTTCAGATGTGGGCAAGGGAGGGGCTGCAGATCTGTGTTTGTGGGACACTGCATTCCCTTCTGTCCTCTTCCTTCTGACTTCATGCTCTTGTTCATGCAGTGGGGTGACATGTGGCCTTGGCATGACTAAAAATACAGGCATGTGGACACCAGGCTGTTGGATGGGAGGAACATGTCCATCCACATGTGTAGTGGGGGTGTGCCCAGCATTGCAGCCAAGGTGGCTGTATCTTGGCTCCAAATGATCCAGGAATGCTGTGGGATGTGGTCGCCAAGTACTTCAGAAGAGTCTGAGGGGTCTGATCTGGCAGGACCGTGGGGCACTGCTTTTTGGATCATAGGTTGAGGCATTGTTGGTAGTATCTGCCAGCCAGCCATGCAGGGAGAAGAAAGTCCATGGTCATCTTCACAAGCTGGTTCTCAGGAATGGGTCAGAAGTTTTCTGACGTGGTTGATAAGGGCATTTGTGGATGAGAAATTATAGGGAAGGAAATGAGAGATTGGAAATGCAGTGAGGTGCCTTGTGTTTTGGCTGTCATGTGGCACCATTAGGAGGAGTTAAGCTAGAAATATTCTATTGAGAGCTTAGGCTTGAAGAGTAACCCAGAAGCAGGCTGAGCTGTGGGTAGGTTAGTGGTTTTTATGGGAAAGGGATGGCAAAAATAAATCTAAATTTATTGTAATTCATAAGGTTAAGTCTAAGTTGTCTGTCCATGAGAGAATGGTGCTTCACGATGTCTGTGTTGATGTATGAACATGTGTGTATGTTGCCTCCTCTTAAATGAGTGACTTTGTGCGGTTTGGAGGAGGAAAGAAATGTCACCAGTGTCACAAATTATGCCCTGTATAAATTATGGAGTCACCCAACACTTAAGATTCTTGAACACGCAGCGCAAAATGACTCGATAGCCAAAGAACGACCCCTGCTTGCTTCATGCACTGTGACCCTGTAGACTGTCAGCTCTGCTTTGAAGAGTTTGACCTTGTTTTGTACTGGCAGGACATGTATATTGGCTGTTTTGAGGATAAAGAGTTAATTTTATAGAATTCCTTGTATAAGTTGATATGTTCATAAGTCAGCTTGTTTGGCACAGTCATTTTCTCACTGTTCCCTAATCACAAGTTAGTGATTTAGGTTACTATAAATGCTTTCCTGGTCTTAGGTAACATGGTGAAAATCACTCTCAGAATAAGCAGAAGTGAAACCTGATTTTCTGATGCTACTGTGTTTTGTTTACACTCAAAGAGGTAGTTCATACCCATGGTGCCTTATTTGTACCTTGTTCTTTTGGTTTATTTGTTATAAAACTAAATTACATTTTAGTTCAGCAGGACCTCAAAACAACAAACAAACAAAACAGAAACCTTAGAGGATCAAACCAAAATGACTTTGTATTTCATGTTGTGGTTAACTCAGATGTTGTGCAGGTAATAGTGTCTTATGTTCAGAAGTAAGAAATATCCTATGGATTTCACCAGAGACACAGGTAATGTCTTGTTGGATGACTCTTGCAGAGTACTCTGTGGCTCTAAATTGTTCCTGCCATCCTGGGAGGTTAAAGTGACGTAACAAGGAAGCAGCATTTGGCTCACTGAGTGTTTTGCTACTAAATCATAGGTTCCAGTTTTGCTTCATGAAGATCTAGAACCACACTGTTACAGGACTTGGTACTGAACACGTAGGTTACATTATTCATAGCTGACCATAACCAGTACATAAGAAATTGTACGGCCAAAGAGGAATTCTGAGATTTTTTTCAATAAAGGAAAAGTTTTGTAGATTTTTGATATAAAACTGGAGAAAACTGACTTAGAGGGCAGTTCTAGCATAGATATTAGGAAGAAATTCTTTACTGTGAGGGTGGTGAGGCACTGGCACAGGTTGCTCAGGGAAGCTGCGGATGCCTCGTTCCTGGGAGTGTTCAAAGCCAGGTTGGATGGGGTGTGGAGCAACCTGGTCTCATGGAAGGTATCCCTGGCCATGGCAGGGGGTTGGAACTAGATCTTTAAGGTACCTTTGAACCCAAACCACTTCATGAGTCTATAATCCAAGCCTTAATCCTTGTTTCGTGTATGTCAGCTGGTGGCAGAAGTAATTTGTTTGATTCTGCTCTGCACATATTTATTTTTGCAACTCCATATGCTGCTGTAACAGATCTTTATTATTGCTTGTTAAGTTCACTGGTGCTTTCAGGGACTGCACAAAAGATAAACATTCTCTGTGACTTTGTTAGACATACAGTGCAATCTTTTTGTTGATTTGAAGCCTGTCCCTCAGGTCAGTGAGCACTGCAGGCAGCGTTCAGTGTGCTGTATGCCCACGACTGTGAGGTTATCTGAAATGGAAGGGAATGGGCTTGTTACCTAATTTAAGTGACTTCTCTCTGCAAGCTCTCGTGTGTGTGGTGTTTTATCTTTACCCTTTGCCCTCTTGATTAAGAGAACTGGATGTGCTTGTCCAGCTGTTCCAGCTGCCTTGTTCAATGGGCAGGAAATGGTGATGTGGTGGAAATTAGGCAATCCTACCGAGTGCCACCAAAAGGGTCTCTGATCTCTTCCACAGCAGCCACTTCTGGCTTCTGGATAAAACATTAGAGTCAACTAATTCAGATACTTCTGTAACCACAATCTATGTAACGTACAAGGCGGCTACACTTGAATTTTTGTGCGTCTGAATAGGTTGCTTCAGTGGATGTGTGAGAGCTGCTATGTTACTGTAAAGGCAATATTTGTGGATATAAAACTCTGAAGTTAGACATCAACGGTTTCACTTCCTTTTGGCATTTGTTGATCGTGCAGTCAAACAGCATGATATTATGCTCCAAAAAGGTGGTGTGAGAAGTTTTTCAGTTTCTCAGACCTTTTAGACTATTCCAGTCTTGTCCCTGCTAGCAGATCTGGGTCCCTTCTTGTCTTAGTAATTCCTTATTTCTCTATTCCCATCTTCTTTCCTTAAATTTTTCTAGACTATAACATTGATTTCAGTACATTCTCAATTGTTGCGTTAGTGCAAGCGGGCAAAAGGGAGTGAATAAGTGGTTATAGCATCTTCTGACATGTAAGAATTGGGAGGTGGAAAATATGGTTATGTGAGGACATGGAAAATAATAATGAGGGAAATAGTTTGCAAATGGATCGACTGTGTATTATTTATGGCCCTGCCATAGTTTAAGATTGTGACGTTCTCTCAATGAAATATAAGCAAATACAATAAAACGCTCTCTTACATGATTGAGTTTACTGGAACAGCGATAGTACCACCTTTGAGCAAATCTGATACAGTCTCATTACCAGCAGTGACGTGGTTCCGCTGCAGCTGCAAGGCTTTGGGCAGTGCTGGGTAGGGATGAGGTGCTGCTTTCTGGCTCTGGGTTAGCGACGTGGCAGCGGGAGATCTGTCCTTTCACTTTGGGAGGGAAATGCAAAGCCTTGGCCCAGAGCCTGGACTAACCTCACATGGCGAGAAGAGGTTTTGCACTCAAGTTCGAAAGTGTATGGGGGTGGCAGATCGAATCTGTCAACTTTCCTCCTGTTCTGTCCCCAGGAGAGTTATTTTCCATTAATTATATACATGTACATTTTTTATTTAAAGTGTCCTGGCTCCACGGAGTGATGAGGTGGAACTATGGTGTGGTGTTTCCCTGAAGGGCCCAGGATGTCTGGCTGGGCAGGAGCCTTGTCACTGCTTGGGCAGGGGTACACTGAGGTGCTGCCTGTGCCACCTGCCAGGATCCTTCTTCCCCCTAATCCTACTGCCTGGCAAGTGCAAGGCTATTTGAGGGAGCTGTATGCAAAAGTTGGGTGATTCAAATGAAGAAAATTTAGCAAGCTGACTTTCCTTAAAAAAATCTAAAGTAGGTTTGACTGGTTCTTCAATGAGTATTTTATATTAGCTACATACTGTATAAAGTATCACTGATTTAGGATTTTTGCACATCCTTACTTTTTGCAGAAAATATTTTGCAATATTCAACTTGTGCATTTTTGAAAAATGCAAAGGGATTTGGCAGATGGGAGGGGGAAGCAACAACTCTTCTTGCGTGCAAAATGCACATTTGGGAGGAAGAAACGGAAAAATAGCATTTTTATCTCTTCTAGTATATTAGACAAAGCTTTTCTTTGTTTTTCTGCCAGCATCATCTCTTCCTGACCTTGGTGATCAATATTAGCCCTGAGGTTTCTTAAAACAGATATGGATACTTTGCTGTGCCAACTACTTGCTCTGCTTGGCCATAGTGTGGGTGTGGTCTGTTGGTGGTGATACAGCCATGAAAAAAAGCTGTATCATCCCTCCCTCCAAAGGGAGGGACTCTTATTTTGCTTTTAATAGAGATGGGAAGGGAGATTAATACTTTTCTGTAAGTCCTTCTGGGACTTCTTTTGGAAAACATGTGCATTCTGTTCACCCACGTTAGTGAAAGATGGGCAAATGTGAAGTGGTAGAGTTACGGGCGGGGGTTACAGGCATGACTGGAAGTGTAGAAAGCCTTTCTCGTAAGATGAGGTGGAGAAATGTTTAACAGGAAGAACGTTCCAATGAACTTCACTATCTCTGGATCCATCAGAGAGGTAAACAGTGTGAAGGCGTACAGGGCTGTTGAAGCCAAAAGCCGGTGTTGGCAGATGAACGCGTGGATGCAAGATGTCAATAAATAAGAACTTTCTGAGAATTTGATCAAGCAGGTCAGTCCAAAACCAGCTCGGCTATCCAGACAGGAGCCATCTTACGGCAAGCAGAAAGGCATCGATAATTTCAATGTGCAGGGCTTTATGTAAGGGTATCAAAGAGTATGTGGCAGTAGCATTCCCATATCTGAATCAGGAGTGTACAAGTGGCAGAGCAATTTCGAGGAAGTGGGAGAACAGAAAAGGAGCTGGAATATCGTGTGATGAAAGTACTGTGGGAATTCATTACAGCAGCAACAACATAGATAAACCTGATCCTTATTTTTTAATGAGTTGACATAGTAAAAATACCTCTGCTTGCATCTGAAGTTGTGTGTGCAGAGCTGGACAGTACTGGTGGAGAAACTTCAGTAAGGCTGCAATCATGGTGGAATTTCATTTCTATGTCCTTTTACTGGTACTTTTATTTGGTAGAAGGTCTTGACATAACATAGTTTCAGGAAAGGAGATGGGCAGCTTTCAAAGAGCTTTGAACATCAGGTCAAACAGTAAAGGTGCTTTCCAAAATCACTTTGTGAAAGTGGTGGATCATTTGTTGGAGTGAAGGCCAGAGGTTTGTATCCAAAACGTTGCTAAAGATCATCTCTAGGAAGGAGCATGTTAACTTCAGGATAATCACAGGCTTCCAAGCAAAATCAGAATGCAAGATAAATTTTGTTTATGCTCTGGCTTAAGAAAAAAAAGTATCAAGATCAGAGTTATACAAATAGGAATTTAAATATATAAAAATCAAAATGTTGGGATTTATATTTGCTGATAGGAGGTGGAAGTTATGCTAAAATACTTTTTTAAAGCTTTTACCTTGTGAAATAAATTAGTGAACAAATGTGCAATGCTAAAGTTGAAATGCTTTCAGTGACAAGCAAAGGAAAATCTAAATTGGGTCACCTGCAACTTCAGAAGTGGCTGTAGAAACGACAAATTACTAGTTCTGCTTGCACCAGGACTCTGCAAAAGGAAAAATCAGCATGTAGAGAAGGTATTATCCAGCTGATTGCTTGGTAGCTACACCGAAATTGTTTTAATACTGACCTATGGTGTTCCCTTTCTCAGCAGAAATTCTTTTGTGTCAGACAGAAGTTAATGTTTATTTGGAGAAAGAAGGATGCAGCTTCTGAGTCCTTCTGCAGACTTTCATCTGAGCCTTTTTCTCTGCAATAGGAGTCACAGGAACTTGTTGACAAAGCTGTTTTCTGTGATTGAGCTTTTGTTTTGGGTTGTTGGGTTTTTTGTTTTGTTTCCTTGTTTCATTTTTTTTTTTGTTTTGTTCCAAAGAGTCAGGTTTTACTTAAATATATTATCAACACTGTCTCATTTAAGCTTGTGTGATTTGCTTTCATTTCTGAGCTACTTGGGGGGGGAAAGCTGTTTTAATTGTCTTTATGATAATGCAGAAGAACTGGGAGCTTGTTTCCATCCATCATGGAGATGGAAACAAAAGCCAAGCAAACTTCCAGATGGTTGGAGATCCTGGATCCCAGCCACTGCCCAAATGCAATTCAGTCGTCCTGCCTCTATCATTTACTGCTTACAAAACACTGTGCAGGGCTTGTGAGTGTGGACTTTGCCTTTGCGAGCAGGCGGCTGAAGGAGGAAGGTGAACAGTGTGGTGGGGCGGGAACAGTCCCTGCAGGGTCCTCAGGATTTGGCCAGGGCTCCTTGCCAGCGATGTAAGGGTTAGCTTGGGAGTTCTCCAGGGTTATAAAACACCCAGCTGTTGACTTTTAAAGTTGTGTGACTGGGCAGCTGGGAACTTGGATGGGCTGGAGGATGAGCTGTATTGACAGGGGAACAATAGTTTCACAAGCACATACATGTACTCCCCTCACCCCCCTTTTGGGGCCGTGGGTGTGCACTATCTGAAATCCTGTCGCTAATTAAAAATCACAATAAGCCAGTGTACTTAAAAGTGGGGTTTGGGGGTTTTTTTTGGTGGTTTTTTTTTTGTTTTTTTTTTTTAATTTAAAAAGTCACTGGCTGGGGGATTAATGAAACGACTGGGAACAGCATCTTGCATTGTGGCCACTTGCTCAGTTGTGGTTGAATTGGTGCAAAGTATGTTGGAGCTGATCTTATTGTTCTGATGGGATTTCAGCCCGCTGTGGCAAGGGAAAAGTTAACGTGGGCAACAAGAACTAACTCAGCTTCAAGGGGTACAAGTGTTGGTGGGAGGCAAGGAGCTGAGTGGAAGAACCTGTCTGGGAATGGGATGGAGGGAGCATCCCTGGGCTGTGCAGGAGACCTGTGGCAGGTTGGCAGGGCCAGGAGCGCAGCAGAAGCGATCAGTGGGGCTTTGTTTAATGGTGGTTTAGTTTCAGTCTCGCCCTCAAGCTGCTAAGCATATCCTAATTTAGGAAGGTCAGTATGAAAAAACTTGCATTGCAAAGTGTGGACACTCAGACAGATCCTGTGAACTGATAATTGCCATTACTGGCTGGGACAGGCTGTCAATTTTAGTAGGAAATCATTAAATAAGCATTGGTGAATAACCAGTATGATGGTTCCCCTTCCCTTGGTAGAGACCAAAGCACTTTAACAGAGGTGATGTATTTCATTATCCCCATTTTACAGCTGAGAAAACAAGACACAGACACGAAAATACTGGAGATACTTGTTTGGGGCTTGCTTCAGTTGAGGCTGGACTAGAAGTCTTATTAGTGCTCTGCAAGTGTCTGGGGGTTTCCCTCCCCAGCACAGCACTTGACAAGACTCACAGCAGTGCCTGTGTGCAGTTCAGGTACCTCTGAAAGCCCCTCCCAGAGGAGGATTCCTGGAAGCTTGTCAAGAGGGCAACAACCACTTGCCTTCTGCTTAGGATATTATATTGTATCTGTAGGAAGACTTTGTCAAAGGCTGACTTGTTCTGCGTAAGGGGGACGAAAATGGTTTCTTTACAAATGCCAACTAGGTCTTTGCAAGCCAATAAAATTGTCAGTAGGCAGTACAGCATATGCTTAATTTAGTAAGGTTATAGTTCTTTTTTAGAAAGGGTGAAGTTATCCTGGCTTAGTTGTAATTTATATTTCTGGTGAGCACATGAAGTCATATTTCCATAAGAGGAGGAAATACTGCTCACTTCCCCTGGCTGATCCCATCTACCCTAGTAGCTAATCTTTGGATTTTCGTTTCTAAAGTTGTGCCCAACTCTGATTTGGCTGGCTCCTGCTTCTGCTCACTGGTTCTTACTGTTCTTTAATGTGCAATCCTTGCTGGCCCTGGGACCACATAAATAAGTCTTTTCAAAGGGCTACTAAATCCTGCTGGCGTGCCATGTGTCAGGCAGCGGGGCATGTCTGTGCCCACTGGCTGATTCACACACGGTGTTACCAGCTCATAGATGAAACCACCATCAGTTCATGGGCCAGCTCTTTGTACAGTGGAGATATTTCATTTTGACTGAGCGTGAACTCTTTTATCAGTGTTGTGTGGTACCAGGTCAGACGTTGGCTGAAGAATTCACATGTGCTAACATGGCAGTTGTGCCAACCAGAGGTGTAATCTCAATGGAAAGCGCACTTGGATTTGTTTGACAGGACCTATTTTACGTAGAACAATTCCTTGTTACTGGAATCCTTCTTTGACTTTGCCTTGTTTTATCTGAAAGCTGTGCCTTGCTAATGGGATGTAATTGCACTGGGCATCCTGCTTCCCTCTCAGCTGCTGGTGCAGGATCAGCATGGTCTCCACTCAGCCCTTCTGCATTACTGTGTCCTGTTGTTGGCAGTAGGTCAGGCATTTCCTTAAAGGCTTGAATCCAAACTTAACTGCACGTTTTTGAAGCTGATTGGCCATGGATATAATTCATCTGTTTGAGACAAGTGCATTTTTTGCCTCTTCTGAATATGAGTGGAAGAATTTATTAAATGCTTTTTTGCTGCATCATTAGCCCTATTTTCACTTCTGTTTTCCAGTGGATTTATACCACTATTAGAGTTCAGTCCTTCTTAATTTATTTTAAAAAGTAGCTCACTTTGTTTTCTTGCAAGTCATGGTTTGGGTTTTTTTTTTTGGTCTGATTTGACTTCATCCTTGGTTTCACTTACCAAATTTCTGTACTTCTAGTTCATCTTCTTCCCTATCTGTTCTTAGTTTCACTTTTTTACCCCCTTTTTATGCTGCATTGTCTTTTTAGCATGGTATCATGTTAGAGGGCAACTTTCTCTTTTTTGAGAAAGATTTTTAGCTAATGATTAATTTCTCCATTAGAGTTGTCTTTAAAAAAATAATTAAGTGAGCTTACAATTGTAATGTACATAAAGTTTCTTTCAACTTGGTTTTCCCCCTCGATTCTCATCAATTTTGGAAAATTAGCATTTGTTGTTTTTAAACCTAAACTGTATGTTCTGACTCCAGTTAATCTCGCTCAAATAATATTTGATTGTGGTGGTGATTCAGAAGTTCTTGTGGGATGATTCTGACTGGCTCTGTGAAGAAACTTCCAGCTGTTGGGTGTTGAGTGCACAAAAGTCACAAGGATAATAAAACACTGATGTTTTTTCACACATCTTATATAGGTTGTGTGTGTATGGTGCAGGAAGTTTTATTTGCTCTTGAGCTATGTTTGAATTCCCTTTGTGGTGTAAATCAAATAATTCTCTAAGTGGGTTGTAGGCAGTTGGGGAAGGAAATGGTTTCACAAGTGTTTGCCATACCGAACTTGGCGGATCACCTCAGTTAAGTAGTTAAACATCATGATATTAAAAAAGGAGGTGCTGCGATCCAACTCCATGTGCATATTGGTAGATAAAGTATTACAGATGCACATCAGTGTGAGTTTGTGGCCTGATGGCACAGCCCTAAGTTTGTGCTGCTGCTGAAAGGTCAGTCCTGCCTCCTGCTCCCTTTATTCCTGTTCTTTCTCTTGTTTGGTCTCAGTGAGTTAAACCTCCTGGGCTGCTCTGGAAGCCAGCCTTAGATATCTGACTCTCCTTGCTGCTGGGCAAGTGCTGTCCCGTTCCTGCTGAGGTGCACTGCAAGGGGGAACCATCCTTATTAAATGGACAAAAGGTGTATTGTGCTTTGGCTTTAGTCTTTTAGTACTTGTGCTGTGTGAAATCAGAACATCAGTGATTGTTCTCCCTGTCTGCCAGTCTCATCCCTGACCACCTCCTCCTGCACTAAAGGAAAAGAGTAAAGAGAAGGTAAGTGCAAAACTGTTATTTAAAGGTGCAATCTCCTGGTCTGCTCAGTGCTCTGCCATGGACTTGAGAGACAGCTGTTTCTGGGTTGTGTAGTACACCTTAGCGGGTGATGTGTTAGTTAAAAGAACCAGCTCAACTACTTGGTTTTCATTTATATTACATGTTCTCCTTCAGTGTTCATTTAAGCTACCTGTTCCAAGAACTTTCTTCCTCCTTTGAAGCTGTCTCTGCTCTTGCTTCTCGTATTTGAAGAGACAGGCTTGCATATCTCCTATATAAAAGGGCATCGGGAAAGATCTCTCTCTCTCCTCTGAACAGCTTGAGGTGGAGGTCTTGTCTTTGTATTTACTCACTGGGAAGCACATTGCACTGAGTTGCAGCTACCCAGCCTTCCTGGAACAGCGTGTGCTGCAAGAGCACAGGGACCCTGGGTCTGTAGGAAGGTTCTCCTGTGGGTAGGGGTCCTTCTTGGCTTCTCCCATGGACAGGGCATCCCGGGCATCCTCCACGACCTGAGTGTCTCCTGCGTTGTTTGATTCCTGCATTGGCTCTGTGTGGTAAGAATATCTCCTTATTACTCACTGCTACAATTTGGTGTTTAATAGCTACTTAGGGGCAGAGCAGAACTTGGATGGGAAGAAAGAGTTTGTAGATAAAAGTTGGTCGTTGCTTGTTAATTAAAGTCTGTCTTTTGTCAGGGATAATTAGTGCAGCATTGGCAAGAGAGAAACAAAAGTTCAGACAGAACACAGCTGAGCTATAATCTGCTTATGTTAGAGCCTGAAATAGCAAAGGGTGTGTTTGACTTGAAGTGCTTGTCCACAGATCTTTGACTCCTGTCCTTATGGGGGAAGGGATAGTGAGCTTTGAAATGCAGGCACAACTCTAATGCTGAAATACCAAGGCGTGAATGAGTAACAGGAAGGTAATAGATACCTTAGTGGTATAGGTAGAGGCATGTGTTGGATTCCAGGTGGTGTAAAGAACTATTAGATTATTAACATCTCCTTTTATATCCTCATTGGCAATCCCAGCTGCTAGGGTTCATCCAAAAAGAAGCATGCTGAGATACCGAGCAACAACTAATGAAATCTGTTTGGTTTTTCCACCCAAGAATGTAGCCCTTGGGTCGTGTTTTGCTGTATATGTGTGTATATATAGAGGTCTGCCCTTAAAGCAGTGGGTTTAATTGAGTTCAGCTGAGGTACGTAGGGTCACCTGCACGAGGGTGCATCTGCCCTTCCTGTTGTTCTTCACTTGCATCATTGGAGACTTGGTTTCGATGTAGGCTTTGTCTGCTGAGGGTTGGGTGAAGGATTTCAGTGTAGGCATGAGAGAGCTGGGATGCCAGACTGCTGAGGAATGGGAAGGTCTGTGTAATGCAGAAAGAATTCCAAGCATCTTTTTGGTTAATTCTGTTTTTTAGAGGACTGTTAATGTGGCTTGATGGGAACTCACATGCTGAGTGCAGCTTAAGGTTTCTTGAGTATTTCTAAAAATGGTTTCCTAAAGTCTTCCCTAAAATCTCCTTGCATTACCAATGATTGTACTTAAGACAACTCAAAAAAGCTCAGTCTTTTTACATTTATTCTCATGAGGCTATTGATAATACCTTGGCAAATACTCTGATATTGGATCTATTTTACTTCTAATGAAAAAGAGACCATCTGATTCAATTAAATTTTTGTGTTGCTACTCAAGGACTGAATTTTACTGGGCTTAGTATACTGTACTGAAAATGCCTTATTTTTCATAACTATTGCTTTGATTTTTATAAGGAAAAACATATTTCTATTGTATCTGCAAATGCTACAGCAACATTCTTCTGCAAAATGTGCTGGTGCTATTTCCAGGACACCCAGAAGGATTTGGATGTGAGGTGTTATTACTACATTAGTGATGGTGACTTATAATTAAAAAACAAACAAAACCAGCTTATCAGAAATGTTCATTATATTTGGCAGTTAGTTTCTATGAAACTGAATTTGGAGAAATGTGTAAGGGGACTTCATGTCCTCTGAAATGCTCGGTTACATTTTTCCTTTCCCTCACCTTCCTACAGACTGTTGTCTCCTGGAGCAGTTTCTCAGGTTAGAATGAAAATGGGAATTTGACAAGCATGTACGTGGCCTTTCCTCTGATGCATATCAGCAGAACTTGATTGTTTTTAAGATATTTGTCCGTAAAACCGTAAAGTTTTTAAGCTGTTAAAATGATGATGTCAATGATCTGATCAGTTTCAATGGTTTATGTTTAGATTGTACATTAATGACTGATAATGTCAACGTTGGAGAACGTTTGAAGGACAAAGAAATGCAGTAATGGAGATGGAAGAAATTACCCCCTAGTGAATCAATACCTATCTATAGAGGTTTCTCAGGAGGCTTCATGATTTTGCAAGAATATGTTGCTTTGAGAATAAATACAGAGGGTACAGGGAAATATACAGTTCTTAGGAATGTTGGAGGAAAACTCAAAATGCTTCAGTTTTTTGAAGTCATGTCTTTAAATAAATTTTGTTGCATAAAATTTTCTCTGAGGAAGCTTTGAATCTTGAGAATTTGGTTCAAGTTTGTCAATTAACTTCAGTGGACGGAAAATATCTCCCCGAAACTCGCTGGAAAGATTTAGCCATTGTGTTAGTTTCCTAACTTTTTTCCTCATCAGTACTACTCAGCAGCGGTGTTCAGGTGGATTGTTTAGATCAAATTAGCAAGTGGTATGGTTTTTTTATAGGTCTGTAGTGTGTTGTACACTTTAACTGATGATATATAATTAGACACTTTATTTTGCTTCCATTTGGCGTCTTTTAACTAATTAGTTAGTTGGGTTGCTTTATTTTGTGTTACTTTTATTTCCAGTTGATGAAGTACACTTACTTGCTTCTCTAAGGGTACAAAATTAAGAACGTACTAATTGCGCAACAATCTTGGCACGTGCCGATTGCTTCAGTGTCACCTAAGGACAAAGATTTCTCTGCTTGCATTGCTGGCTCTATTCTCTCTGTGCCCTGTGGGCAGATGTGTCAGAGCAGACGCTGCGCTCTCCAAATTCTCTTCCTCGCTCCTGCAGTCTAGTCAGAGCTTGTTGGCAGTGTCTATCGTAGGTACTCGCCCTTGGAAATGCCTTGATTTCAGCTTTTAAATGTTCAGGCCCACTAGTTCAGTGAGTTCTGAGGGTTGGTGGTGGGACAGCAGGGTGATCTAGAAGGAGCGGAGACCCAAAGGTGTCGTTTATCCAGCAGTGAGAGTTACGCCTGGAAACAAGTAAGCTTGAACTGGGAACTGTCATGAGGTGGGAGGGCAGTTGTGATGCTCTGTGTTGCCGGTTGGACTAAATTTTGACCGTGGGTATTGCTGTGACTATACAAAATATCTGACTGCAATATTTCCAGAAGCAAATTTCCTCCAGACACTGGGTGTCCTGGAATAAACATGACTTTATATTATAAAGTGCTTGCTCTGTGCTTTTGAGCAGATCAAGACATCCATTTTTTTTTTTTTTGCATTTTTCTTTGAACATTAGTTATTGATGTGAGGCACCGAGTAGGCTCTAACCTGTGCCAGCTAACAAGAGGAAGCCAACAGAAATGAGAAAAACACTACAATTGTACTTTTGTTGCTGCAGTGCTGACTGAAGCCTGAGTGTGTCCAAGCATGTGGTGTTCAGACAAGATACATAACTTCTCTCTGTGGAGTTGTTTTTCAAAGGGAATACTTGCTCTTATGAAAACAGGGTCTGTGGCCATAGTTGAGTAAATATCTTTAGGGGTGCTCTGCCCCAACAGCAGTGACACTGGATATTGTGGTGGGGAGTTGAGCATTGCACAAAGTCAGCTGGGGTTGGGAGAGTGAGTATCTTGATGTTATATATGTGCTGTCAGAACACAAGGGCCAGTGCACAGGGACCTTACCTTGGAATGGGTTTCCTGTAGCCTTGAGCTTGTCAGATGTAGCAAGTAGAATTGATTGGAATGAGAAAATCCTTTGGCTAAGGCTGTATTGGAACACTCCAAGAAACAGTCTCATTTATGGGGTATTAAAAATGGCTGGTGTTGTTTTGAGATCTTCTACAAATGGAGCATTATCTTCTTCTTGTCTCCAGTGAAACCACAGTGATTGGTATTCTTATAAAGAAAAGAGATATTTAGAGACTAGTGAAGATGTAAAGTATAAGTGTTCTTTATTACTGGAGCTAGATTTGGGTGTCTATTAAAAGAATAAGTGGCACTTAAAAACCTTCACAGAAACGTGTTTTAAAAAAGATCCAAGTGTCATGGCTGCAGTTTTGTGCTGTCAGAATTAATGCTTTTCTCTCTTGAAATTCTTTTTTCTTTTTTGTGGAACAGCCACCCTTGTTCCAGAGGTGACAGCCTTGGCTTTACCTCAATTGCTCCTCTGCATTTTGCTTTGGATGTTGACTGTTCTCCTCATGGGAAGAGACAGCAAGCTACTGAAGTGTCACTGTGCCTTAAAGGGATTGAATCCTGATTTTACTAGGAAGGATTGTTAAAATTTGTCTGCTTTTGGTTAAGAAATGTAAGCTACTGACTGTTGTGAAAATGTTAGATGTGAATCATCATCTTGGATATCGTTTCATGGGGCTTGAAGCTGGTCAAGCAGGGAAGAGTTGCATAGTAGGTGATGATGTGACTATCCCTGGTATCTACACTGTGTAAATTTAGGTGACTTCGTTGTAGTTTAAGATATCTGTACAGTTGCTGTTACCACCAGAAGTCTAGTGAACAACATGTTTGTTCAGCTCCTAGTTGGTCACATGGGGACCACAACTTAGGGGTGGGATGGTTACAGGGCTGCAGCACCACCACCCTACTGGCTGCCTCAAGACCTGTCAAACTTTATTTTATGACCATGTGTCCATTGCCCTAACTTTTGGCCCATTTCAGTGCGTGAACCGGCTCTGTAATAGGACAGCTGGTGGAGCTCCCCAACGTGGGCTGGACCCAACTTTCTTATCCTTGCACCCCTGCTGCCCATGCTGCTGGCAGCTGCCTGCCACAGCTGGGATCTGGCTCTGGAAACGGGACAGGATGTTTGCTTTTGTGGAGTGCAGTTGTTGAGGAAATTAAACGAAGGGATTGTTTGAAAGGGCAAGCTACCTACATCAGATTAGGCCATTAAGATGAGGTTTGTGGGCATACTTTAAAGCACCTTATCAGGAGAGGTTGGGGAGGATGTGCTCCTGATAGCCAGAGGTGCTTGGAAAGCCACATTGTGTCATGTCTCATTGGACTGACGGCTGGGGTTGAGTGTGGAGAAAAGGGAAATCTCAAGGAAATCTGAAGGAGCTGCTTTATCCAAAGGTGTGAGGCTGCGACTACCTCGGGATATGCAAGAGGGGCCCTTCCTGGCCACCTGAAGGCACTGCCCACCCCCTGGCATGCTGGCAGCTGGCCTGTGCGGTGACAGATTTTGGACGAATGCACAACATTTTAAGTATCATAAAACTGGATATCCTTTGTGCAGGATGTTTCCTGTCCACAAGAATTTATTTTTCAACAATATTATTGGCAGAAAATCCACAAAATGGAAGCGAGGGAGGGAAACTTGCACACTGCAGAAGATAAGTTTCCAGTTTTCCCATCTCAAGTGAAGAGATAGGCTTTGGAGAACAGAGAAATACACACCTCTTACGTAGTGGTAATGTCACCAGCGTGCCTAGTTGCACATTGAATATTTAATGATTTGTATTTATTGCTGTCAAAAATATACAGCAATTAATCATTAGTTTCATATAAAAATATCAGACTTTTGATCATTGTGATTAAAAAGGCATTTAATTCCAAAGAGGACTGAGCCTCAGGACAGGGATAGCCAGTGCAAAGCTCTCCTGACTGACTTCCACCAGGCTCCTGCTGCATGTTTTGCCTTCACGTTTGTAATGAATTAAAGCCTAAATCATAAAACAGGATTTAATTGGTGATTTGTGATCTAGTTAATCCCACAGTGAAAGTAAAGTGTGCTTAGCATTGCTGCTGCCTGCTTCCCCATTGATGGCAGGGTTGGTCGCCGCCGGAGCAGCAGAGAAGTACTTGTAGCTTCCTGCTAGGAAAATACCTTTGTGAGACTGTTTGTATATGCTTCCTTCTGTAAACTCCAGATAGAATTCACTTGATCTTGTGAATGTGGCTGCATGTTCTGGGGTAGCTGTTGCTAACAAAGACCTACAGCTATTAAATACAATGAGAACATGTTGTTTACCATAAACTTTTGTGTGTGTGTTTCTAGCAACAAGTATTTTCATAAAGGGCTCATTTGCCTGTAGACATATCTCAAAGTCAGCAATGTGTGTTTAGCAATTCAGTAAAATTTGCAGGGGGAGGGCACTGTGAAGAAGAGGTGAGGCATTAATGAAGCACCCCTGTTCCTATCTTCTCTGTGCTAATAAAAAGAAAAGAATTCAGTAGGTGTGTGGCATTCTCAGGGTTTATAGCTGGAATTTTTTTTGAAAAAAAATTATGGTGTGTGTTAAATTTAACCCATTTTCTCTGGATCGTCAGCACCCAAGAGAAGGCTTCCTAAAAGAACACTGAACTCACCACGCTGAGACTGCACTTTTCGAGGCTGGAGTAACACGTTATAGCAGAAATCCGAGTTGATGAGAGCATTTTAGTCGTGGTGCAAAAATGATCTGGAATCTTTGGTATGTGCCAGTGGCAGGAGCTGTGCTCCCCGGAACGCCGCTCTCTGGAGCGAGTGTGTGTAAGGCTTTGGCATGCTGGGATTCAGTGCTCAAGGACACACTGTCAGCCCGCAGGATTTTGTAGCAGGTTAAATCTAGGAGAAAGAGAGGGAGAACTTGAGCTTTTTCTCTCGACCACTTGAGTCATTCTTTTGAACTTGCTTATTTCTGAGCATGGCTTAAGCATTCCAAGGATCTCAAGATAAATGAAGGTATTTGTACCCATTATGTGGATGGGCGTGTATATATGTGTGCATTCGTACGTATTTCATGACTTGCGTGGTGATGACAAACCTCTGGGATTAGATATGGGAAGAGCAGGACCCTGAATGCAACCTACAGGAGATGAAGGTGCCGAAGGAAGCTTCAAAAATGGTTACCAGATTTATTGTACTGATGAACAGTGACCTGACACTATTATACTGAACAGAACGCCCCTCATTTTGGTTTTGGGGCTGCTGGCATACCTTGAAATGATTTGTTTGGATCCAGCAGTAAGTTCTATACACCTGTTCTACGTGTTCTTATCTTCTTACTCCTGATTAGTTTTCTTGAGTATGTTGTAAAAAATCTCTTTGTGACCTGTACCTTGTGTTTGACTGTGTTTTATTTAACATAAAAGTCTAAAATAAAGCCTTTATCCTGTTGTCTGCCATAGCTGTTTATATTTGGGATGTGGAGCTCACTTGCTTTAGTTCTACATTACCAGTTTGCCAGTGACTAAGTAACTTGATGACAAATGTAGATCCCTGTTACAGTATCACTTACAGATCTGACAGCTGGTGTATAATGTTTAACTGCACTAAATCATGTGTTTTCCCACAGTGATCCTTCCTAGAGAGGAAGTAGTGACTTCTGAGAGTGAGTTTCCAGTCTGTTAGATGGTCTAAAACCCCTCTTGCCTTATCAGCTGTGTAGATACTACCACATTTCTGCATTTTTTTGTCAGTTTCTGTTAATCTTCAGGAATTCTTAATCCTTTTACAACCCAATGATGCTCGAGCATTCACGCAGTAAGCAGAATGCAGTTGGTGATTATAGGACCACCTTGTTTATTACTAGCCCAAATACTGTCCCTGTATAACAAGTAGGAGGCTCAGCCCACTGGAGTTTGTGATAAGAAGTAAATTACCATTAACTCAACGCCTTTGCTTACTTTCACCAATTCAAGAAGTGTTCAAAAAAAGCCTTAAATACTAATATACCTGGACATTATTATGTTCTTAATAATAAACATGTTATAATCTGCTCAATTTAGGTGAGAATCAATATCTGAGCTGTTATTTTTGACCAAATACTTAGCTGAGATTTCTGTACCACTAATGTATATGGATGAGAAGGAAAATCAGTCTCTTCAGTTTTTCAAATTTGAAGGCAAAAGTTTTAGCAGGTTGAGCTTCTGATGGAAATAATAATAAATCTAGTTCTACACTTCCTTGAAGAGAGAAAATGCTGAGGGTGAAGTGACTTGTAACGGTGCTGAATTTCATAGTACTAATTTCTGAGTATTTAAAACTGTAGTGGACAATGATGATAACTTAATGTGGAGCTGTAGCACTGATTTATGTATGTTGTGCTCTAAGCAGTGGCGTTATGAAGCGTGAGGTATCTCTGTCACTCATGGGATGGGGAGGGGCGATCTGTGATTTAGATTGCTGCATCAAGCTCTGTTATGAACAATGTCCAGGAACACAGGAAAAGATTAGAGAAAAATCTTACGGTTGAGGTTTCATCTGGGGCACTGGAAAAAATTAGTCAAAATTCGTAAAGGATGAGGGAATTTCCTCAGTGAGCGTCAGGAGGAGGATGAGCTACTGAACAGCTGTTTGGTATTGGGAGGCTTCTCTGCAGCACACACAATTGCTCATGTTCTCATCAGCAGGTTAAACCTACTCTGAACACCCGAGCTGTCTTTGTGTATCAACCTGGAGTCATGATTAGAGACTAGAGAGAGAAGTGGGAGGAGGAATAAGTTCACATGAGAGAGTGTGGGAGTGCTTTTTACTACACGGGTCCATTACTACTGAGAGCATTTATTAAAACTGTTGCATGGACATGTCATCTTCCTCCCCTGCGCCAAGAGGAATATGCTGTAGTGTAGGTAGAGAATAATATCACTTAGTTTTACTTAATTTTTAACTATATAGTAGCATCTCAAGTGATGGAAAACATGCATCCTCCCCTTAGAAATCGGGGAACAAATGCAACCTGCTTGAATCCCTGAGGCCTGTTAAGCCTTTTGCTGGAAGGAGTAACTTGTATTAGTGGGTAGGTCTTTGTCAGTGATTAACTGTGTACTGTGCTGTTAAGGTGGGTATCTCTCTGGGCTCTGCGCTGCCAAAATGTGGCTGAAGCGGGTCAGAATGTAAATATTAAAGAATGGAGATTGTGCTGTATTTCTGGTGACAGCGCCAGGGTGTTCCAGCTATTCACGCAGACTAAGTGTGCCTCGATGGAGCTCCCCTGGGAGTAAAATCTGGTCGGGTCATGTGTCAGTTATATCATTCAGGTAAAATTGAGCACAACTAAATTTGACTGGGAAAGCTTTTTCCTTGCTTGAGTCCTGTGCTAAAGCCAGCAGAACCCTGCAGGCAAACTCCTGGGTTTGCTGATATTCCGATGTTTCTGCCTCCACTGTCGAAGAGAAGCTGCTGTCAACCCACATTGAATTTTTAAAATTTATTTACAGTCATATATATTATATTTGTATATTTGACTTAAACTTAGTCTGTCACTCCTGGCTCCATCAGGATTTCTGTGAATTTCTCCTGCAGTAAGCACAGTGAGATGCATGTCCAGGAACAGCTGGATTGTCAGGACATGTGGTGAAGTGCTTTATATTTGTGAAAGATACTGTAGGAAACATCCCTAGAGAATTAGCCTTTCTTCTAGGTTCAGTCTTTTTCTCACTTGGCTTTCTTCCAGTTGAGTTATGAGGTGGATTTTCTAATATTTGAAGGACTTGCACATTTTGTTCTCACCTGTTTATTGGAATTCTGTGGGCGAACTGTGTACTTGTACCTTCTCCCCAACCCTCTGAAACTGCTTGCTGTTAAGGTAATTTTCCCCCACCCTAATATGCCTACCAAATCAAAGTCCATTTCTTGAAAATCAGGTTTGTGGGTTTTAGGATGTGAAGCTAGTTTTTTCTCTGCCTTTCCGAAATACTTTAATTTTTGAATTCTGTCTAGAATTATAAATGAAATATTTATCCATGGGGCTGGGGATGCTGTTGCGGAGCCAGGGAGAGAGAGGGATGACCTCTGGTATCTCGCAGAGCAGAAATGAAAGTGCATTTGTCTTAAGTGGGGAACTTTGATTATTTTGATCAAAAACCCCACTGATGTTTGGTAAGACCAACCTTCTCACGGTTCACCTCTATAGAGTACAACTTGAAAAAGGCTGTGCAGGGAAGGGGTAGAGTCACCATCCCTGGAGGGATTTAAAAGATGTTTAGATGTGGCAGCTGGGGACACGGTTTAGTGGTGAAGTTGGCAGCACTGGGCTAACAGTTGGACTCTGTGGTCTCGAAGGTCTTTTGCAACCTGAACGATTCTATGATTCTTCCTTTCACTGGATTTCTTAAGTGTATTTGAATAGACTCTAGACTCCTGCACCTCTGATGTTTGTTATGCAGCTATGGAAATGAATTTCTCCAAGTGTAACAAGGGAAAATGTAACTTCAGGTACACGTGACAGGAAGCTTGAAGGTTGGTTTGCTTTCTGCTACTTGTCTGTTTAAGTTTTTTTGCTTGACTGGAATTGTGTCATTTAAAGGATGTGGAAAGTTAACTTGAGTTTCAGGGGTTTAATTGGCTTCATTGGAGCTGTATATTCTTGTATCAATATGGAAACATAAAGAGGCATGACTGCCCTCTTTTTGATTAGTGTTTGCATTAAAAAATTACTGCAGATTGTGCAGGAATTTACCTACTTCAACTTCTGGTTCTTATTATTGCCTTACATATATGTGCCTCTTGTCTCTCCGTAACTTTATTTAAAGCCCTTTATTCTTTATCTTTAAAAGTTTATTTTCTGCAGAGTTGTGTGGGCCACCCAGGGCATGTGGGCTGGTCTCCAACACACAGGGTGTTGCCCCCATCACTCTGCAGTCATGGGTGTCTGTGTCCCATCGACCACCTGAGCTACCTTCCCTCAAGATTAATTTTTAATGGGAGCCTGCAGGTTAATGCTAACTGTTTTGTCCTAAAGGGAATCTGTGTAGGCTTGGATGGTCACATCTGTGTCCTCCAAGTTTTTAGGAAACAAACTCCAGGTATCTGTCTGCAGACGTAGGGTAACAAATTGTTTTCTTGTAATTCCTTTTCCTTTTTTGTCTTATTTTCCTACCTTTCAGCCTAAGCTTATAGTAACAACAAGCTGTCTTAGCTTCAGAACAGGAGAAAACACTAATAGGATATTTTGGATGATATTTTTTCCTTAAAAAACCTCAAAGAACCACAAGCAATAGGTTGCCTTTGGATTCACTCTTTCAGGGATTATTCCCAGAGGAGCCTGGGTTTCTAGTAATGGGGTGGAACTGGAAGGTATGCACTGCTTGTTTGAGGATTTAGGAACATTCTCATTCATCTTCAGAAGTTTTTTTTCTTATGTGAAAACTAACTAGTATAAGGTGTGTTAATAATCTTTCAGTACTGCTCTTACCTGAAAGCTCTAGTATCAGAGTCAATAAGTGAAATATTAGGAAATTTTAATTAACAAAGACTTGTAACTTAGTAATTAGTAACTCCTATAACTAGAAGGACTGGGGCTGCTGCCTTTTGACTGCACCCAGGGCGTGAAGAGCATCCATCCCCCTGGCACCATGCCATGAGACTTGCCTTCCAACCAACACTGCTGGGCTTGGTGTAGTTTTCAGTGCTGTTGGTTTCCCAGTTCCTAATACAAGCTGTCCAGTGCTTCACTGTGTTTATTATTATCAAAGCACAATACCAATTTATTTTTATTGAGAATAATTTTCATCTTTCTGCTGCCTGAATGATTTGGCAGAGAGTGGGAATTAGCTGAGAAGGGTGAGGATTCAGAATTAAATTGCATACAGACCACCTGAGTGCTGGTGACCTCGCTGGACTGCCCCTGCTGCATCAACAGGACTTCATTTCTCCTTCAGTCTGTGCTACAAACTGTGCCCCACTTCAGACAGGTAACAAACCCTAAAGGTTTCCCCTTTTAAACCATTTAATAGATAACTTAAGCTTAATAGCTGCAGCAGGTGGCATATTCAGCACAGTGTTTTCTGTCTAGATAGAGACCCTTTGTCTTCCCACCTTAAAGAAAACAACTCCCCCTTAGTACTCTATGTTTAAAGATTCAGTGGTTTTGATTCCTTGATGCTTTATTATCATTGGAGATAAAAATCAGATACTTGGAGTAGGAGAGGCTTCTTTCTTGTAGGGTCTTGGATATCAAAATTACTCAATAGTTGTATGGAACAATGATTTGATTTTTGTGTGTGTGGTTTCTTTTTTGTTGATGGGTTGCAGGCCGGTTTTTTTAGTATAAATTGCTGTCTATCTCAAATTAAGAGAAGCCTTCAGAGGTAGCACAGTCTTCATTTTCATGAAGTAGTTCAGAAAAGTAACGTAGGATTTGCAGGAGGTTTTTTTATGTTCTGTGAAAGTGATGGATGGTATAACAAAACTTTTAACTGTTTCTCCTGATGCTCAAAAGTTCTGGAGCGGTGGGGTTGGGGCGGTGGGTTTTGGGTTGGTTTCCTTGTTAATAATGCAGTTCAAGCACTTGGATCCTGCGAACAGGATGATAATGGTGGGCTCAGCTTTCCTCCTACATGAGAACCTTCTCCGGCAGCCATCCAGAGGTGCTCCCTGGCAGCGGCCGCTCCGTGTGAATGCCTGCTCTTGAATCCCGGGGCTGAATGGGAGATCTCTCCGAAGCTCTTTCCCACAATAACACAATGAGCCACTTTGTCAGCGCAGCGTCAGCCCGGAGTCAGGTTAGCGGTGAATGGCGACAGCAGAAGTTTGTGCTGCACAAAGGTGTGCTGAGACCTGGTTGGAGATGGAGTTTGGTATGCGTGCTTTTCAAGTGCTGCAGATCGATAGCGTAGATAGCCTTTTTTTTTTTTTTTTGGTAGTTTAATTAGTAGTAAAAAAAAATAATCCCCACCCCACTGATTCCAGTAGGTTCCTCACTGCACAGGAACTCCAGAAGGAGATAAACAAGGTCTTTCTGATATTATTGCAGAGAGATGATTATTTGAGAGAGCGGAGTTGAAGGGGAGGGTATTTATTGACAAATGCTGTGCTTATCAGCCTGGAACCATGATTAATACGCTGGCTATTAAATAGAGGGAGAAAGCAAACAGAGGAAGCATTCCTGTGCCTTATCTGACTTGCACCTTTGTGCAAGAACTTCTCTTTGGGTAGGGGTTTTGCCCATATCCTTGGGCATGTGCATAGGGTTGCAGCCTTGATCTGGGGGAGTTCAGTACTTAGTAAAACTATTAAGAGAGCATAAAGAGGTACCCTGGTGCAAATGTTTACAGGATCAGGGCCCAAATTGATGACAGGTGTAGGTCTGGATGGAAAGGCGGCGTTCTCCTCGCACAAATTGTTTCAAGCAAATAGCGGGTTATTCCAATGGTGTTTAAGCTGGTGTTATGAATTTCATTTGCAAATTGCTTTCATCAGAGCCAACAGAGTGTAGAGAACCCTAAAAGGGCGATCATGTAGTTAGAAAGTGTGCAGTGTTGTCTCCGCTGCACACAATGGCTCTTTGCCTTTAGGGGACCAGTTTGTGCTGTGGGATGGGGGCTGTCGGGGCACTGTCATCCTCCACTCGTGTCCTTGGCATGTGGGGGACCACAGCTGGGAGAGCTTTGTGCTTTCCTGCTGGAGAGGATGATGTCATCATAGAATCAGAGAGTCAACCTTAAACTTACCTCATTCCAACCCCTGCCCTGGGCAGGGACATCTTCCACTAGCCCAGGTTGCTCCAAGCCCTATCCAACTTGGCCTTGGACACTTCCAGGGATGGGCAGCCACAGCTTCTCTGGGCAACCGGTGCCAGGGCCTCACCACCCTCACAGGGAAGAATTTCTTTTCAATATTTAATTTAAATCTCTTCCTGCTTCATGTTCATCCTGTTTGATGTAGATTGTGGTCTTCTAGAAAGTACAGAGATTGTGTGTGTTGTGCAGCTGGCAATTCATCAGCATCCAGAGCTCTCTAACTCAAACGTCTCTGAGGGTGGACAAGGAAGAACAAATTAGTTTGAAATGTTTAATTGCTGCTTGTATTTTTGGAAATGTGTAAGGTAACTTCTGTAAAAAAAATAAGTAAATTTGAAGTAGTTGCTATTTAAAGCATGTTGTGCCAGAAAGGACAACACTAAAAATAATGGAAAAAATAATTGGCCACTATGGTTTAAGAAGAGTTAACCTCAGCCTGTGGCTGCCTGGAAGAAGTGCTGTGAAACTGTGTGAGAACTGTGTGCCTGAAGACTTTCTCATTTTTGCAACTACATCCCTTGTGATGAGTCCCTTTTATCCATTATGATTAATACGGAGGAAGGTGAGGAAAGAAAGGTGTGAGAACAAAGAAGAAGGAAAGGAATATAAATAACAAAAATTATTAACTTAATTTTCAGATTGAACAAAAAGCACAGAAAACCCAAATGGTGAGAGTGAGTTGTATCCAGGTTGTCTCTCTGTGCAGCTTGCTCTCCTGCCACTGGTGCAGGGTGTAGCCATGGTGTTTGCATGTTTTAGAATTGATTTTGAGCAGCAGACGAATTTCCTTCTCTAATACTATTTGCAGAAGTGAGAGTGCTGTGGAACCATTGGATTAGCTCGTCTGCCTGTGGCTTTCTGCTCAGCTGTAGCTAATATAAGCCTAATAAGAATTTTGGAGATCTGTTTTACCCCTGGTGTATTTTATTCCCTTAAATCTAGTTCCATTGGGTTTTCACACAAGGCTGACTCCCTTCAGACACGTGCACAGCCCAGCCGTGGGTGGGGTGGGAGGAGGGTGGGTTGGCTTTTCCTACATGAGTTTTCACAGGATTTCCCCCTGGAAAACCAGGGGAAAAACTGCTAGTGGGGCAAAGTTTTCCTTTGGTAAAAGACTCCTTTGTGTGCCAGCTTGCTTTATTCCAGTATTTCATCAGAGCTATTATCTGTTGATTACTTGTACTTGCCTTGTGAAATAAGACACTCCTGCATGATGCTGTTTGACCTGATCTCTCCATTCCTAATGCTCGTTTCTGGTACGTGTTTGAAGTTACTTGGTTATTCCATTTCTTCCTAAGGTTAGGCTAGGAACCAATTCTTAGCAGTTTTTCTGTGTTCCTAAATGACAAACATTTCCTATGAGGGGCATGCAGCTAGTTATGTTGCAAAATTGCCGTTGTTTATGATGATGGAGTTTCAAGCCTGGAAAACTTGAGGTCAAATTTTAGGTCTAAATAGATGCAAACTACTGAAAATCATCATATCATTGCCCTCTGGATTGCTGCCTTGGGAATCTCACACCAGTGTGGGGGAAAAACAAGGCTAACTTTCCTTGATCCTGTATAGTATTGTGAATACTGCTGGTAATTCTCTTTTCAGAGGTGGAACGTACTGTGGACATTGAAATGTGTTGATATTTAAAATAAACTAGGGTGGAATAAACCCACTGATTAATTACAGTGGTTAAATTTTGAGAGGATGTTTATTCTTTCCAGCTTGCTGGAGATAGGATCCAGCTATTGGTGTCGTTGTGTCTGAAATGGCACAGAGAGCAAGCAGCAGGCATTTCACTACCTCGCATAAAATGCCAGTGCCTTTGGGGGTATGTGTTCCCTCTAATCTGTTTTCTTTTGTCATAACAGATTTTTAGAATTGCATGTATTTCTTCAAAATTGTTATGAAGAAGCCCGTCTGTTTGGATGCTTCTAAACTAATCTACCGTGTTTGCAATTAAACAGGGAAAGAATGCGTTCAGGTTTCAGTCGCTCTTCAGACGGATGCGATTTAACTAAACTAATGAAGGCACAGCAGACAAGACAAATTCCAGACTGTTTGTGCCTTGACCAACCATCTGTGCACATACCTCCAGGTACTGCTCATGTCTCAAGAGGCTTTTCTACATGAACAATTATTACCACTCCTCTTTGAATTGGAGTGGCAAGCCATGGCAGGAGTCTCTTGAAAGCAGCTCTATTTACTGCTCTGCTTTTCAGTGAAAATATAATTGTTATGGATGTTTTAATTAATCTTAAACTTCAATGTGTGCTGTACAAAATACAGTAGGCAAGCGGGGCAGTGTGTGACCTCTCTTATCTCTTGCACGTAAACACCAACATAAACAGGAACGTGCAGAGGGAGCACTCCTCGTTTGGAGCCTTCCCAGTGGGTCACAGACCCATGTTAAATTCTTAGTGTTTGAGTATGTGTGTACAAATATGTTTATATTTATATGCCATCTGTACATACGAGCAATTTCTTCCTTAGTTGTTTTTCTGTCTTACTCAAAAGATAGTTCAAAAGATCCCTGAAAAAGCACCCATTTCTTCAACTATATAATAACCTGCAGTGACATGATTTGACATACCAGACTTTGATAACAGTTCTTCCATAACACATACAAACTCCTGAAAAAATAACAGATGGTTTCAAAATTATTTTTCGTTATGGCAGACTAACATGTGCTGCTGCAGGTAATGGCTCCTGTGAATACTAAAGGGTTTTTAAAATTCTCATTGTATTTCACTGTTTTTCTTTTCCAGAGTGAGTTTTCTTCTAGAAATATTTGAGTCTTCCCTGATTTTGGGGCCATGTTTGACTTCTCAGTGGTGCCAGGTGGGACCCGTGATTCCATGGTTTTTAAACCACGGCAAAACGGTTTTAAGGAACTCCTATTTTTTTGTCCCAGTTATAACACTATGAGTGTTTGAGGGTCAGTGAAGTGCAGTTGGTTTTTCATGTCACACCTGAACTAGCTTTTCCCATGGTTGTAAAGTACCAAGGAAGTTCCTGCTGGGTTGGATTACTTCTCTGGTCAGTGCATCGACCACTGTGCAAGAGATCACCCAGTACATACAGAATGGTAGAAAAGGGGCTCAAACAGTACATACTTTTTAATATGTATGTATGTATGTAATAGTAGAAAGGATTTTATGTCAGAGTGTGTAAACCTGTGTGTGCACTGTCCATGAACTTCATCATGCTGAGGTGGTAAGGGTTTTTCTTTTTAGGCGGAAAGAGAAAATTCTTCCTATTTTAGTTTATACTGTGTGCATTTCAAACCTTTCCTCTAAAAACACTAGGATTGAATGAGGAGTTCTTCTTAAGCTTTACGTAGTGTGTTCTTTTCTAATCAGACAGAATACATATAAGCAAGCACTGCATGAATGAAATGTGTGCTTAGCACTGGATTTTTGTTGCATATTAAATAAACCAGGGTATGTGGCTCTATTCAGCATTGGAAAGCTGTCTGTCCTTGTTGTAGCACAACTTTTGTAATTCTAGATGATAGTGATAAAAAAGCAGAACGCTTTGTTCAGGACCTCTTAATGGTCTGCTGCAGGGAAAGGAAAAATTGAGCCTTTGCAGAGAGTGGTCACAGGACTGAACATTGAGAACTCCTCTTGCTTCTGCCAGGTTCTCTGAATTAGTGTGCCATAGCTGGAAGAGGTTCTTTGGTGTTGTAAAAGACAGAAAGTAGGAAGAAAATCACAGAAAGAAGAATGTTCTTGGCTTCCAGCCCTATTAATAGCATGGGTAAAACCTTCTAGGAAAAGTAGAATTGGGTATCTTGATGTGGTTCACACTGCTGTTGGAATTAGGAGAACTCTGACATAACCTGTTAAGTCGTGTTAATTGACCATACATGGACATGGAGTTTTAGATAGTTACACTTTGTTCTTCTGTGTGTTTTAGTTTTCTCTCCAGTGCCATGTGCAACTAATTTATGTATTACTAGTTCACATATTGAATTAATTCAAGGAAACAGAGTCATTTCAGGGATCAGCAGAAGGCTGCAGTACTGAATTCAAAATCGGGTTTGCAACGGTGACTTGCAAATAGCAAGTGATTTGCAAGTTTGATTTGGGGACAGAGACATCAAACTTGAATGATTATTTCCTTCTAGCTCTACCAGCAATATGGGAAACTGATTTTCATATTCTTGGAGGTAACTAGAGAGCCAAATACAGCTTCTTGCTCCACATTGGCATTGCTGTGGCGTGTCCAAGCCAAACCTAGGGAATGTAGACGTACAGGAAATATCTTTTTAAAATTTAAATATAGTCAGCTTTCTAGACAAAACCCCAAATTTGAGTTACTACCTGAAAAAAAAAAATCTGTGGGTTAGTGTTTGGCAGTTCATATTTTAGCTAAGGAAGAGTTCTCATATCCTGGAATGTGACCTGGCTCTTTGAGTCCTCGTCTGGTGTTTTCTTCCATCGATGTTCTGCATTTGCAGGAAAAAGAAACTGCTTGTGTTCAGATCTCACCTTCTTTGTACTAATCAACTTTGCATCCGCTGAGGTAGAGGAGCGCTAGGTTTTAGGAGGGGTGTGAAAGCAAGGGTAATAAATCTGTTTTAAGTAGGATGGATGAGCAAATAAGCTCAGAAAGTGTGTGGTGTGAGCCCTGTTTCCAAAAGGTTTGGCTTTGGAGTGAAGTCTGCCAGTCTCACAGTAGATCTCTTAACCCTGTCTCACCTAACTCTGCCTGCAGTGAAATACTGCAAAAAACCCTGCCAGTGGCCAGCTGTGCCTTGTAGCCAGTACTGCTGCTGGCATTGTCTCTGGTGGGGTCATACCAGACCTGACAAATACAGGAAGCCTTTTTATTTATTTTTCCTTATTTTTTTTCCCTTTCAAGTGAGGCAAGTGTAGACATGGCTGTAGTGACAAACCATTAATAAAGCAAAAGGAATGCAGCTGTAAAACTTTAAATAATGACATGTCGCAAATAAATGTCAACATATTGGTTGTTGTGCCTGGAATGGAAATATTACTAGGAAAATATGTAGCTTCAAGCTGCAGTCTGGCTTTCTTTTTTTTTTTCTTCAAGAAAATAACATCAGTGTGGTGCTTAAACTCTGTTAAAGCTGGAGCTTTCAGATTTGGGCTTTCATTTCAGATGAACGTGTCACTTATTTGGAGGAAGGGGGCCTGCATATGGGTTTAAAATAGCTCCTACGAACACTGTGTTCTTTAAAAATAATCTGTATTTATATATAAATATAGAAGTATTCACACACAATACCTATAGATGCATAAATAACTACATGTATAGCCAGAGTAGTTTGAGATAGAGCTGGCTATTGACTAAATCAGTTTGTTTCCACTGAAAGCTCCTCACTCCTGAATTCTCACTGGTGTTCAGTATTGTGTTCCTTCAGTCCTTTTCTTAATCCCAAGCAGTTAAGAGATGGTTCAAAAACTCACATGTTCTCTCCTGCCTTGTTAAACAAGCAAAACATCCAAAAACTGAAGTCATGGTGCCTCACTCCTTCCCTTCCACCCCTGAACCCCAGCACCTGTGAATATTTGTTGGGAACTTGGATTTTTCTCGAAATTAAAACCTTATGCTGTGAAGTTATGGGAAGCAAAAGCTTGATGAAGAAGCTCCAAAACTTCAGGGGAGAAATGTGTTGAGCAAAGCTTCTGGTCTGTCGGATGGATTTGTGCAGCCCATGTCAAGGTTGGGTCAGAGCTTGGAGTGACTGTGCTGGATCAGAGAGCTTGTTCCTCTGAGCTACAGGAGTGTTTAGTGAGTGACCTTATTCCTTATTCCCTACTCCATGGCTGTATGCACTGCAGGACAGGTTATTCAGGGTGGTGGTGACAGTAGGACCAAAACACTACCAAACTCTGGGACAGAGCAGTTGATGGAGGCAGGAAATGGGATTTGAAACCCAGCTGTGGATGTACCATCCTCCAACAATGGTGTCTCAAGCTTATTGAACTTCTGTCCTGTAACTGAGTCTTAGATAAAAAGAGGGATTTAGTTCAAGGGTGGATAAAAATACATTGCCTTTGTTTGTATCTCGGTGAAGTGATGATTAGAAAAGTGATATCTTCATACAAATAAAAACACCAGAAAGAGCTGTGAGAGTTGTGCTTAATTTAGCACTAAATTAAAATGCTGGTCTCGAGCTGTGTGGCTGGAGGTGACAGGGCCAGGTTTGTACATCTTCTGAGAAACATGCACTTCTAGTCTTCTGGTTCTACTTAGATGTAAAGGGGCCTGTGTGATAACAATGAAAGGATAGATGTGATTCAGTCCATGTGGGCACTGCTGTCACTTTTAAATCACACAGGTGGTCCTTCTCAGAAGCTGGAGGAGCAGCTCCTGGTCAGGCTGATGTTTCTGATCATTGAGTGGTTGTGCAGGTGATGGGATTGCAATGAGCTCTGGAAGTGGTTGATGAAAATGAAGACAGTTTATTTCAACTTAACTATCAACTTAGTCATTAAACTAAAAAAATTAAAAAAATACAAATTTAAAGCCTGGCAGGACCTGGGTGCCAAACAGGTACAGGGATGTAAGGTTTGCAGGATGCTGTGTCTGTGGAACCGCATGCTCCAACCTTGGTGAGGTTGCCTCAGTCCTTCAACCCCTCTGGAGCAAATGAATTAAACTCCTGGTTTATGGCTCCCACAACACTTCTTTCTTGTGAGCTGGGATTTCCTATTGCTCTCTGGCAAAAGATCCCCTCTCTGTACTCTGGTGGTCTTGTGCCAGCTGAATACTTGGCTGTCACCTGCCACCTAAGTCACAGCATATTCTTTTTCTAACTTGAATTTGGGATCTATATGAAATTATTCAGGAGGACTTTGGGATTCTCTGGCACGAGGGGTACTAAGGGGGCTGCCTGCTCAGCACTGGACACGTGAGGTTGCTTTGCTTAGGAGTTCTTGTGGAGAAGTCTAGATAAACTGTGTGATGAGATCATCCATTTTATTCACTAGAGCTGGATTATTGCCCCGTAAAGCAGCATGGTGGTACCCTTAATGCTGAATTAAGACTTGTTTTTACAAAGCAGCTTCTAGTGGTTTTAGTGATGCTCATGTATCACATCAGTTAGCTGTGAAGGGGGAGGGTGTGCTGGAAGTGATGTGTGGTTTTTCACAAATCCTTAAGTGAGATCATCATTTTCTCTTGTTCTCTGTCTAGCACGGGGTGTTCAGAGCATGGGGATGTGCTGTCCCTCCTGCTCCAGCAGAAACCTTAATCCTTTGAATCATGATTAAATGCAAGTCAGGCATCTGCTCTTTGTGTTGTAGTGGTAGTTCATGCTCTTTACAAGGCCCTAGAAAGAAAATGAAGGTGTTTGGCTTTGAAGTGTGGCTGTTGAGTGAAACTGCTGTCACATCTTAACCATGTGAGTGACGTAGCTCTGAGAGCTGTGGTAGCAGGCAGGATGCTGGATTTTAGGAGAACAGCAAAACTCTCTCAAAGTGTCTCAGAACTTGCCTGTTTCAGTGGTGAGGGCTGAGGGTTTTAATCGTGGGAAAGAGTGGAAATCTAGCTTAGGTGGCTTTTGGAAGTCTTGCGTGGAAGTTTGACTTTCTGTGTGTTTGATCTACCATTTAAAACCTCCGTTCAGAGCCGTGAGTTCCCGTGTGCCATCCTGATGCAAAAACAGGGGTCCTGCTTAGGTTGCTTGATGGCAAAATGACCTCCTAAAATGCAAGTGGGTTTTTTCAGGGTCTTCAACTGCTGGTTTTGTTTGTTTTTTTTTCTTGCAGGAAGTCCGTTGAGGAAAATTCTCCATGAATGTACGTCACAATGATGATGACCGACCAAATCCCGCTGGAGCTGCCGCCGTTGCTGAACGGGGAGGTAGCCATGATGCCTCACATCGTGAATGGAGATGCGTCACAGCAGGTCAGTGAGCTTGGCAGAAACTGGCTGCTTTAAATGAACTATTTGTGGGCCAACAAGGGATTTTTAAAACTGGGAAGACAGCTTTCCTTGGCACTAGTGAGGGCACAGTATTTCCTGGGACGTAGAACTTTGCCTTTGCGCTGAAAAGACATTAAAAACAATGCTTGAAGTGGACCATTAAATTGAATGTGTTTATTTGCATGTATGTTCATTGAAGGAAAAATAATGGGACTGAGATAATGGCCGTAAGTGGTGCATATTTGCGGGCTTTGCAGAAAGTTAGTCTTATGATTTACTTGTGCTAACACTTGTCCAGACATCTCACAGTATCTGTGATGAGATTTTAAGATCTTAACAGTGCTGAGATTGGAAAAAAGGGAAGCAGGAAAGAAACGGAGAATAGCAGTGATGTCTGCTATTCTTGGCTTACCTGAATGTGCTGATCCCAGCAGGCCTGTGTACTACCCTGTGCTTCATTATAAGAAGCAGACGTGAATTTTGAGTGGGTTTTTGAAGGAAGGCAAGTTTACAGTTGCTTTAATTTTTTTCTGGGAGTTATTCTCTAATAAGCTCTATTGGAAGTTGGTAGAATGATCATAGGACCGTAGTGATGCCCTCATGCCGGGTTACAGCCTGGAGGCTCAAGCTCATAGGTGGTAGGTTTGCAGACATGCCATTGGGGTTAAGGTTTCTCTTTGTAGAACATCCATCCTAGCAGTTTTTCTGTGTTACTCAATTTGGTTCCCTCCTGATGTGAGACATTTCAGCGAAATATTTTGGTGAAGGTAGAAGCAAGCAGCCCTCCTCTTACCAATATAAAATGTCATCCTCTTACTTCTCATTCTCCTTCCAAGCTGCATTTTGAGCTAGAGCTTTCCTTGTAAGCTTCGAAGGCTGTTTGGTTATCTGAATTCTCATTATGATGCAGATTTTCATTGCTGTGACTTTTTTTAAACGTCATTTCTGCAGTGTGCTTTGACTTGAAAAAACAGAAAAGAAAGGTTTTAGTGATTGTGTTTACCAAGTCTAATATTAATATGCTCAAGTGGAGGAACAGTCTTATTGATACTGGTTAAGATAATTGTTCTTTAAATACACCCTTTCCTCCTTGCTGGAAACCATTTATCAGGTCAGACTGTCCTGTAGGTCCTCCTATATTACAGAAATAATAAGTGAAGTGTTCTGAGCCCTCCTTTGAGGTGGGGCTCTAAGCCCAGTCTTTTAGTTTCCCCATCCTTGATGATTCAGCAGCCTTGCTTGGCAGATGCCTCTGTTGCCTTTAAAGTAGTTTCTCAGCTAATGTTTTGCAGTAAAAAGAACTGCACTGGAAGCACATTGCTGCTTGCTTTTGCTGTGCTGTGCGAACGTGACTCAGCAGAACAGTTTTGGGCCAGGTCCCTCTTCTGCTTAAACGTTTGCTGGATGATGCTTTTAGACCTCATCACCTTATCTCTTTAAGTGCTTGTAGCTGGAATACTGGTTTTCCAGTAGGAGTTTTTTGGCCTCTAGTCTGGATGTGCCCTCATTTGTTGCAAGGCTTAACTACCTTTGTGCTTTATCATCTTCATCCTATTCCTGAAGCTTCAGTTGATGTCTTTGCTTTTTAAAAGTACAGTTCTAAAATGGAATTAAATTGGAATAAATGCTTTGATCTTGGAAACGGAACTACATTAAGTGTTCTTAACGTGATTTATTATGAAGTAGAAGTGAATGTTAAGTGTTTAAAAGAGATTTATCTTAGTTACTTGCAAGGTGGGAACAGCCTTCAGGATAGACTCGCGTAGGAATGACTTCCTTAGAGAGAAGGCTTATATTACTCCATAAAGAGGTGCTAGTTTTAGGAGGACATGTGCTTTTACAGGGTTTAATTACAGCCTCTATTAGAAGCTGGTGGTGAGAAAGCAGCACAGCTGAGCTGATGGGAGATGAGGCACGTGGAGCTTTCCAGGCTGCGGTGTGGCCAGCAGGGACATCAGTGCCTCGTGCCTTGGAGCTGACAGAATGGAGAGTCTGATGGGATGCCCTGGGCCCACTTGCTCTTGCTCACCCTTATGTGTTACTGGGTTTGTGGAGCCTCAGCTGTGCCAGCATGATAGAGCTGTGCTGTGAGCTGTGTCTGGAAGTGCTGAGCTCCAGAGAAATGCCCTTTCTCAAAAGACCCATTCTTAAATATGTAGAAGAAAGTCTGGAGCTGGTGAAACACCTTGGCTTTGCCAGCAGCCGGCTGGAGAGGGATGCAAAAGGCAATTCTGCCAGTGAACAGTCCTGCAGTGTAAGGCAGTTGCATGGGAATGTTCATTTGATTTATCTTCCTGAGGGTCAGTGCTTCAGAGCTGTACAGGGCAGGGCGAGGAATGTCTCTGCCTGCTTGACAGTAATCCCTCTTCCCTAGACTACCCAAAATGGCATTTTCAGCACTGACTTTTTTTTTTTCCAGTTTCCCACACTTTATTTCCGCTACTGCTGACTGTATTTAATGCTTTCATGTCCCTTCCAGAGCTGCTGCTTACTCTGTTTCTGCTTTTAATCCACTTGTAACTCCTTTGGGGACTCAGGGAGCGATAATTAACCTTTTGGTCCAAGAATTTCAATGCTTTCCTGTAGGTACTCCACTGCAAGCTCTAAAAAGGTTGTAATTAAAGTGGAAGGGCAGCTACCTGTGCTACAGCACATCTGTGCAGAATGTTGGGCAATTTAGTGTGGGAAGTTTTATTTCAGCTGGGTTTACTCACTGCGCCTGCAAAGGTGTAGCAGGTTTTCTGCTTGCCTGATCTTTGTAAAATTGTGTTTACCAACCCTGTGGTTTCACCATTTGGCTGGAGCTCAGGCACTGTACATAGTGCTGGGTGTGCTTGTTCTTGTCTTTCGGGGTCACAGGCTTTAAACAAGGGAGACTAGAGTCAGTCTGAATGAGGAACAAGATTTGGTACTTCCCTGTAGCACAACTCTGCACACCTTGCCAGTGTTTGAACTGTACCACAGCATCTGAGCTGAGTGAATGAACTTCCTGCCAAAATGCAGAGTTACTTCTTCAGGGTTTCTTGAATGCTATATTTGTTTTATTTATACTGCTTGTTTGGCATGTGTTTAATGTGTCATAAATTAGGAGGTTCAGAATCTGTCACTTGTGGGCTTTGCTATCGAGAGCACTCAAGGTAAACTGACTGAATTGCTTCATGCCTCTGTTTTTTGTGCTATCACAAAAAAGGTTGAGCCCAGAACATTGTTACAAGTTTTTAATAAAACACTGTATTAGTTTTCAAAAGTCACTGTCCTATTGTTTAAGATGTAGTATGTTCCCTCATTTTTTTTCCTTACTGAAGAGAGGCTGAAAGTATTTCTTCTTCCTGCTCCTGTGTGGCTGAGGAGAGCTGTGTTCCTGAGAAGAGTATTGCACCCAGAATTCCTTGGACCTTCCTGTGGGATGGACCTGGAAATTCACTGGGATCTGGGGCACAGTTTTTTTGAAGTAGAATACAGAACAGATCCAAGTGACTGTTTTGTTTCTTGGTGTTTTGTTGTTTGATTTCTTCTTTTCCCCAAAGATGAAATGTATTCCAAAAGATTTGCACTGTAGAAATTGTAAGTACAGTAAATTCTAATGATTTAAAGTGGTTTTGAGGAACCTGTGGCTGGATCCAAGGTGGTGCCTATGATGCCATGGTCCCCAGTTGTACAAAGTGTGATACATCTAAACAGGGAAGGGAAAATTCACCACATGGAAAATGCTTGAGGCAGGGTTTTAGTAAGCCACAGCAGTGCAAGGGGATTTTTGACCAAAGCAAGGAAAATGCTATGGTCATGGCCCTTCTCATAAAGGGGAATATTTTATGTGGGGACTGTATTGCATCACATGGAGGCAGGTGAATGTTCCCCTACTCGCTGGCTCACCTGTGCTTACGGGTGAGGACCCATAAAGCACCTGGGGGGTGATGGCCTGACTTGAGAATGAGTTTTCTTCTGTATCCCTAAACACTTGTATGGGTAAACCGATAGGATACAAAGAAGTAGATAATAGCCTATGCCCTTGGTCCTCATCAGGTAGCATTTCTGTCTTTGTGTTAGACTGTTTATCCACAGTATATATATAATTTTATATCACAGAATCAGAGAATGGTTTGTGTTGGAAGGGACCTTAAAGCTCATCTCATTCCAACCCCGCTGCCATGGGTGGGGACACCTTCCACTGGATGAGGTTGCTCCAAGCCCCATCCAACCTGGCCTTGAACACTCCCAGGGATGAGGCATTCACAACTTCTTTGGGCAATGTGTTCCAGTGTCTCACTACCCTCACAGTGAGGAATTTCTTCCTAATATCTAATTTTAACCTGCCCTCTTTCAGTTTATGTATTCCTGAGCCTGAGCTTTAAGCCTCTGTTAGCTTTGTGGGCAGGTTTGTTAGTCTGTTCCCCAGCTCCCAGTAGGCAAGAGAGACAGTGGGAACAAGAGGGACACGAGTGACACGTGCTTGGCTTGTCATGAAAACTGAGTCTGGAGGTACTGTGTGGGATTATAAATATTTATAGTAACTATGCAACTTAGTAACACTCATCACTCAACAAACATGACTTTTGATAAAATGTAATGACATTCTTAAATGCAAAATAAAAACAGGAAGTGCATTATGGAGATAACAAGCTTTCTCTGAGGATGCAGCAGGTAAGGCTGGGCTTCAGCACCAGGTGGATTAAACTGTTAAATTAAACATCCAAGTACTTTTTCAGGAAAAGTACTTTTTGGGACTGTGCTGCTGACGCCCTGCTTGCAGCTGTCACAAGCTCCAGTTTTTGGATGGGAGGAGGCCAAGGACTGAAGTTGGGCTGGATTGACCTCGGATGTCAGACCCCACCCTCGAGATGCTGCCAACCAGCACTGTGGGCTCCAAGTGACTCTTCGAGTGCTTTCTCCTCTGTTGCCGTCTCATAAATGTGCATGCTCAGGATGATGAATATTGGAAGAGCCATAGGGCAATTAAAGTTCATCTGGGTTTGTTTTCATTAAAATGAAGACGTTATCTTTACACTTTTTTTATTGCTTTCCTCAGATTTTTAATTAAAAGCTTTAGAGGCAAGGCATTCTCGTGAAGATCCCTTGTGTGAAAGGGAAGAGAAAGGCTCCATTTCAGGCTGCAGAATATGGTTTTGTTGTTTATGAGGATGTGGGGAAAAATAAATCTAAGAATTAGTTTTATATACTTAGTGTGTATAAACAAAAGAAATTGCAGTGCGCTTGGACATTATTTGTCCCAGGAAACTAGGACAAACTGGGGGGGTTGGCTGGAAGATGGCCAATATATAATACTCAGTATGTGCTGGTTTAGTGGTTTGGCTTTAGCTCTGTATGGTCTGTGCCCGGCAGCTGCAATCTCTTGGGGTCATGTGCAGCACAGGATGAATGCAGAGGGGTTTGGGTGATGGGATGGATTATGGGGAAAACCGCAGTACGCTAGCTTTGGAAAAGGAGAGGCTGGGGCTGGGTTGCAGCCTGATGGAAGGGTCTGCCTGCAGTGCAGGGTAAGTGGAGGGTCTTGCCTGAGGAACCTGATCTCTGCTTGCGGGTGCCAGTCCACTTCAGTTACACGTGCTCGTGTGCTGACTGTCCTTCTGTGCCCAGCCCTTGCTCCAGTGTTGACCCACATCAGTCACACGTTGGCTATTCCTGTTTGCTCTTGATATGGCTGCTTTCCCCCAGCAACAGCCTTGTAAATGTTTTCTTCTGCTCCAAAGGTGGCTAATTTGAGCATCTGTTAATAAGGAGTTATTTCCATATCTATAACACTTTAATAGAAGCTACTATATATAAAGTCCCAGGCTCTGCCCATGGGCTCGTGATGGGGGGGGGATGTAGCTTTGTGGCTGCTGCCCTGTAGGAAACTCATTTGTTACTGGAACAACTTGTTTGTGTTAAAAAGTGTGTGATTAGGCAAGGATAATGCTACTTCATTTTGACTGTTGTAAGCAACAGCTGTTATTGGGTATATCATCTTTTCTTAATGTGGAAATACAAGGAGTTATTTTTAAAGGACAATTGCAGGCATGCTAATGTGGACACTTGGGCTGGTGATGGAATTTGGACAGGAATTTGTAAATCAGTCCCGTCTGATAACTCTGGGATAGGGTTGTGTAGTCAGAGGAGTCTCTCCCTGTCAGTCTTGTATCTGCTGTTAAACTCAAATCTCTGCTTTAGCAAAAAGGTGGAGCTTTTCATGCAGGAGGCCTCAGTCTGGTTAGGGTCTGTGTTTTGAGGAGTTGGACCAAGCTCTTCCAAAGGTGTGAAGGTGTGCTAGGTCTTCTGATTTAAGTTAATCAAACATGTTAGTGAATAACCAGCTTTAGAGCTGTTGGTTTACACATCTAATGCAAATAGGATGATGCAATGTTTTTATAATTCTTCTTTGTGTTCTGGTTTCTGGCTTCTTGGTTGTTTTTTTTTTTTTTTAAGTTGGATGATATTTGCTCTGTTCTTCTTTTGACCTGATGCCCATGTCCTGTTGTGGATAATTCATGCCTATTCATACCAAAAGAGCACTTAAATGCTGTCACTTAAATGTTGATTGTTTGGAGATTAGGGATGGAATGGCTTTGTGCCTCTTATCTTTTCTGAACCATTTATTGTGCTCTGTAAGCTGGATCAGATCCACCCTGCTCAGTGCTCCCTGAGAAGTGATAGTTGCAGACAACATAATGGCTTTCATATGTCATTTCTCTGATTTCCAGCTTGTGCTTTAAAATTGTTGCTGGAATAATGGGTTTCTGTAGGATTACTGTAATTCAAAAGGTCATTTAGGTAATAATTATCTGGCTTAAGGAATTCAGAAACACAATGTGGATTCAAATTCTGTCTTTCCAGATAGAATGATTAAATTCTGCATGCGGATGTCTCAGAATATAAAGACCAGACCAAAATTTGGAGAGGAAGGTTTCATGAAAAAAAATTAGGCTTTAAGTTTATACCAAGATTATGCCAGTCTGTTCAGTCCATGCCTCTTCCAGAGAAAGCATAATACACTTGTGTTGGGGAAAATTAATTTTCGAAGACCACAGTGAAACAAATGTTTTTTTTTTTCTTTTTTTCTTTTTCTTTCTGCAGGTCTTTTTTGTTCAAGTTAATCCAGGTGAAACCTTCACAATAAGGGCTGAGGATGGAACCCTCCAGTGCATCCAAGGTAAGAGGATACACGATCACGTGGATGAGCATTGCTTGCGTTATGGAGTACCTATTCTGTCATCTCCCCAAAAATGGGATATGCAGTTCTGAAAATATACTGAAGCACTTTTGCAGACGTGGCTGCTCTGGGTATTCTAGGACTTTAATATCTCAGAATGAGTCATGACTTTCTTGGAAGTCTAGGAGATTTCTCTATCTTCGGTTATTTGTCAGTCCCATCTTGCAGTTTCTTTGCATCTTTTCTGTGCCCCCTCCCACTCAGAACGTGGAGCAGTGGGTGGTTGTTGCTTGAAGTTCTATCCCCATGGAAATGATGAATTAATAGTTGTTTGAGATAGACGTTACAGAAGCTTCCCTGAACACCATCCAGGATTATTTGGTCTTGATGAGCAATAATAACAGCAATTTAAAGCTGCTTCTTGAGATTTATAGCCAACATGCTGTGTGGTAAGAAATTGGTCCATGTGGCAATTAACAGAGGAATAAAGTTGGCTACTCCTTTTATTTGAAATGAATGCTTTATTCTGGCTTAGTACATTAAAGATTTCCATTACAAATATAATTATGACACCATTTATTCATAATTTTGCTCTTGCTCAAAGTGGTGTTCAGTGGTGTATTTAAATGAATGCAACTTGAAGCCTCTGGTTCTGTATTCCCAGTAATTTAACATCTTTGTGCCAATGGGGTTTGCTTGGTACTCATCAGCAGTCTTTCATAAAATTGATTTAGAATTTGTAACATAAAATTGTCTCCTTTTTTTTTTTTTTGCTAGAGCTGCAGTATTGACCACCAAAGTACCCATGTTTATTTGTACACACCCTTTAAGTTCAGTCTGAAAATTCTTGATATTCTTTACCTGCTAAAGCCTCAAATCCTACTTTATTGTAAAATATGTTTATTGCTGAAACAAGTACATGCTTCAAACACAGAAGAGCACCTGACTATTCCTGGTTTTGTTTGTTTGTTTTTGTTGTTGTTTTGTTTTGGTTTTGGGTTTTTATTTTTTTTGTTTGTGGGTTTTCTATTTTTGTTTTTTTATTATTATTATTATTTTGGTAAGGCTGTTTTCGCAGTGCAGTTTGGAACTTAAATAGTGGTAACAGTGATCTACTGCAGAAGGTACTGTAATCAGCCAGCAAATATGCTAAGATTGGGATTCGTGACAGTTCTGTCTTTCCTGTGCTCATTATAAAAGGCTTATTTTGTGTGCAGCGTTTTTGGAAATTACACACCCTCCTTGCTCCACAAAACTTAGTGTCTTTTTTTTCCCCGTGACAGAGTATTTTCTATGTTTAAAGGTTAATGTATTCCCTATATGTAGGGCAGAACTCGGACAATGATGCATTTCCATTGCTCCCCCAGTGCACTATGATTAGCAAGATAGAGAATAATTTTAGCACTATGTTAAGGCAGCATGAAAGTCTCTTTTTGGGCAGTGCCTGAGAGCTGGTGGCTCCCTGTGGAACGGGTGATACTCGTTTTTTCCTTACTGCCACACATTGCGTTATGACATCACACATGCTTGTAAATATTCACAGTATGAAGGGCTGCTTTATTATAAATTGGGTGATTCTCCTGAGTTCAGGGAGTGAACACTGTTAATAAAAACTCGATGTTGTGGCATGGTTACACTAAATTCTTCAGGATATACGAAAGCTGCTCTTCCCTCTGGCATGTGACCGTCCTGCAGGGACAGCTAATTTTGCTTATGTAAAGTAATTCTTTCAGCAGTTTTTTACATATGACTTCTTGAGAAGCATGAAGTCTTCAGGTTGTGCCCCTGGAGCCTGTTCTGGAAGTCCTATGAGCCACTCCTTGGTGTCCAGGACTCTGGCTCCACAGCTGTGGTGTATATGGGGATGGGTGGCGATGCTGTGCTTTGGAGGACTGAGGCAAAAACAACAGAGAAAAAGAAGGCTTAGTGTATCTTCATTTGTCTTTTCAAAGTTGGAAGAAAGGTACTTGCTTTAGGAAAACCTCTGTGGAATATCCTCTGTTTTAAACACCCTGAAGTGTAATTAGCCACTAATTGAGTAATCACTGTTTTGAATCAGGAAGAATAGATGCACATCTGAATGTCTCTGTTTTGGTGAAGAAATCCTTAATACAAAAACTTCTTCCAGTTCCTCACGGTTGCACCAGTAACGTAATCAGTGGAAACTTCAAAAATAAAAATACCCCTGACTGAGAAACCACCCCCTAAATACTATAAAACTGGAATAAGCGTGTACTGGTAATTGAAGGTGCAATGTGTTACAGCAAGTGCTCGCTCCATTCCTGTTTTCTATTTGCTTGTAGCTGGAGGTGACTTGTTTAAGATGCTGATTTATAAGCCCCATAGATCACTGTGTGGGGCTGGGTTAAGCAGGTCTTGGAAATGACAGTGGCTGGGAGAAGTTCAGTTGGTCAGTGGGCATGGAGAGGGTCTGTGGTTTCCTTGAGAGGACAGATTTAAAGAGGAGATAAGTTAAAAAAAAAAAGGGGGGGGGGACACAAAAAACCCTGGTCTTTTGAAAAAATCAAATCCTTGAGTGCACAGTCCCCATGTCAGGTTATTTAGTTGAGTGTCTCAGCAGTTCCAGGTGCTCTCACCAGGACTTGTGTTGTCAGCTAACTTCCTCAGGGTTTGTCTCCTCTGTCCCATGTGATAGAAGAGATGCTGCGGTATGTGACTTTTGTAGCCTTTGTAACAACAGCCAAATAAAGGAATAAAGAAGGGGAATGTTGGGGATTAATTGAGATTAATTTTTTAATAGTTGCTGGAAGCAGAATCAAGTAGAAGCCTGGGACCTGGTGCTGCCCATGAGGGCAGGAGGCGCGTGCTGGGCTGTTAAACACCTGAGTGCTTGCCGAATATTGGGGCTGGCCACCTGGGCTGCGTTATGAAGCAGAAACATAAAGCACATCCTTTATTTGTGTGCGATTACATGACCAGCCTTTGTTCCTTTGAAGCCCTGTGTGTTAATGACAAAGTATTAGTGTACTTCCTCTGAGAGTCCCAGTGTCCCTGGGGAGCAGGGGAGGGGAGCCCTGCTCGCCCTGTGCTGCCAGCCGCCCAGGCTGAGCTCTGGGCTCTGACTGCAGAGCTGTGCCTCTGTGGGTGGTTCGAGGAGGCTGATTTAGGATCTTAGTTCAGTATCTTTTGAGAGATGAAACGTCTGTGTGTGCTGTATCATCAGTATTTTAAGAGCTGCTCTTTATATAAAGTTTTGACGGATAATAAATACTTCATAAATGCGTCAATACTTTAAATACTTCATTTCCTTTTCACGTTTTTCCACTTAATTTTTCAGAAACTCGGGTCTTGACTGTTGCTAGCTCTGCAAGAAAAGGACAAGGGCAAGGCATATCCCACCCCTTTCTTTGCTCAGCTATTAACTGTGGACCTTCTATTTCCTTTATATGAAAGATTGCTGCTAGCTAGTGCTTTGGGGTAAAACCACATTAAATGAAATATGGGAGAGGCTGAGAACATGGATCTGATCAACTGCAGAATGGAACTGAAACAGCTCCCTGTATTTAAAGGAAAAAAAGTATTCTGCTTTCTAAATTTCAGAATATATAGATCCCGGATGAATATGACTTGTTCAGGAAACTCTCCTTTCCCTACTGACTGATGGAAGAGTGGTGTTTTTAGCCATTATCTTAAGATCTTTGGTAGGAACTTCTGTTGCTGCCTGAGAATTGTCATCCACACTTTAAAAATGGACAGTGTGTGCATAATTTGAGGCAGTGAAGCTGTACTTGTGTATCTGTGCAGAGCTTTTTCATCCTGGAAGGCAATAATGCCAAGCTGTCATACCCACTGTGCTATGAATAATATGGACAGAATGATTATTCTGGTGCCACTTGACCTTGCTTGTCGTCCACATGTTGGAAATACATATGTACAGAGCATGCAGACTGCATGAAGCTTCTATCCATTGATCACACAGAATTGCTCAATTATTGCTAAATGTCCTTTTTGTTGCCATCCATCTAAATGGTCCTCAAGCTGGGTCTCATTTTCTTCAACAAACCGACCAAACTGAGTTTTCTGCTCTGTAATTTTCTGTATATGTGTAAAGCTGCAAAAAGCCTGTAAGAACAGGTAGCAGAAAAGCAGCTGACAGAATAAAAATTGGAATTCCTGGTATATTCTGCCTAACCCATGCTGCTGGAAATACTCTCTTGAAACTCATCTCTAGCCTTTGTTCAGCATGACAGCACAAGGTTTGGGATAGTGAAGCACAAAATTTGTGTGAAAAGAAAACATATATGCTAATGGAAAAAAACTTGTGCTTTAGTTCTGGCCTTGAATGGGGGGAATTCACCCTTGCACAGGGTAAACAAGGCTGTGCACTAAACTTGCTTTTGTGATTTATTCAAGGACAAGGTACAGATGTGCAGTGACATGGAGGGCTTGTAGCTATGCTGAAGCATAAACATCTGTGTTGTAAACAAGGACCTCGCTTGCCTTTGGGTGGTTACTTTTTGAAATGAAAATAGGATAAAAACATAGACAGTTTGCTAATACTGATACTTGTTTCAAGTGATGTTTTCAAGTGTTTTGCCATTGAGGCTGAACTTGAAGCCCTTGCTTGTTCATATCTTACAAAATAAGGAATGCAAGCACTAAATTTCAGTGCTGCTTTTTTTGTGGCTCTAAAAGTGAGTAACTTGAGAGAAAGGCCAGAAGTATGCTAAAAATCTAGCAGTGGTTTCTCAAATGAAAGATTTCCTGGAATTATTATTCCCTTAATTTGGTGGTTGGGTGTGGTTTGGTGTGGTAATGCAAGGGAATGGATAATATTAAAAGTTGAACAGCTGTATATTTGTGTAGAAAGAGTGTGTATGTCAGTGAAATAAGGCTGTTGGTGTAGTCTAAGCAAACCAAAGTCTGTTTGGTTTTTTTCCCCTTTATGGTATGAGATTTGAAATCAGGAAGTGAGTCAGTTTCTTGCAGGGCAGGAAAGAGTTGAAAATTGATGGGACATGGTAGAAGCAATGAGTGATACCTGTGGTGTGTTACTGGTGGGGACAAGGGTGCCAAGATGAGAATGGTGACAGGCACACACAGGGGAAAAGATTGGTCACAAATTCACTGGATGGTTTGGTTTGGAAGGGACCTTAAATGTCGTCTCATTCCCACCCTGTGCTGTAGGCAGGGACACCTTCCACTAGCCCAGGTTGCTCCAAGCCCTGTCCAACCTGGCCTTGGACACTTCCAGGGATGGGACAGCCACAGCTTCTCTGGGCAACCTGTGTCAGGGTCTCAACACCCTCACAGGGAAGAATTTCTTCCCAACATCCAGTTTAAACCTGTCTCCTCTGTTTGAAACCATTACCCCTGCAATAACCATTGTCCTGTTGCTAAATGCCAAAGTCCCTCTCCAAGTCTCTTGGAATGCCTTCAGGCACTGGAAGGGGCCATAAGGTTTCCCTGGAGCCTTCTCTTGTCAGGCCAAATAGCCCCAGCTCTCAGCCTGTCTCCATAGCAGAGGTGCTCCAGTCTTCTGTCGTCCTCATGACCCTCCTCTGGACTCTGTCCTTCTTCCACATTCTTCTTATGTTGGGGGCCCCAGAGACCTGGATGCAGTACTCCAGGTGAGGTTTCTCAAGAGCAGAGTAGAGGGGGCGAATTGTCTATCTACTGGTCCCTCAGGTCAGAGGTTGGGAGTGAAAGAAGCCAAAGGAGGTGGAACAAAAAAATACAGGCTCAGGTAACTGGCTGTGTTTGCAATGCTGCAGCTTTACCTGGTGCTCGGAGTGCCTGTTCCATTGCTCTGCAGGTGCAGAGGCAGGTGTTGGGTTCCTCACTGATGGACCTGGCATGATTTCAGTCTGAGAAGAAATAACAGCAGCACCTGAAGTTTATGTTGCTTTGGAGACGTTTACAGAAGGCTGGAAATGCACTTTAATAAAGGGTGACTGGTGAAATCTGCACATGGAAGGTTCTTTGGGCCCTTCAGGGCAGGCACTGCCTGTGCACAGGTGAGAGCCAGGGGCTGGGGTCAGGCTGGTTCAAGTACCTGCTTCTGTCCAGAGCATGTTCTGAATTGCCAGAATTTGTCCCTTGGTTAAGTTTAAATAAGTTTATGACTTTTCAAAATATGCTTCAAAGCACTACATTGATCAGAACATGAAATTCAGCAATGCAGGAAGAAATAGAGTCCTTTTCCACTTGTGTCTCCTGTCTGGTGTTGGTTGGGAAATGCATGTGGTCAGGCATGCTCCTGGGACATGGAAAGGGCTCCAGGGCACATACCAAGGTGCATGGGAGCAGGACAGGATGGACGTGCTTTGGCTTTGTCAGGGAGGGGAGGGTGAAATGCAGGGTGAGCTCTGATTTTTGTTTCTACTTGTTTCTCCCAAGTGTTTTGGCTCTTTCCACCTACGTGCTGGTGGGCAGGCTGGTTGCACGGGATGGAGAACTTTCTGTAGGAAATGTAGTTTCATTCAGACTGTTTTGGTTATTAGGGTTTGGAGCAAAATGATCTGTGGGGCAGTGTTTTAAAATACAGCTCTTGGTATTAAATAGCTTTTGTTTACACTTTGTTTATTAAGTTTTGGCTCAGTTTCTTTCTGTTTTACAGTAAGGGCCCTTTTCATCCTATTATGTTTTAAAACATAACTCTTACTCCTCCTTTATGTCATCTTACTTGACTTATGGTACTTGCTGTCTAGATTTAATGTTCGATGGGAAAGCCAGGCCTGCAATACCCATTGGTCTCCTTGGTATATCAACACATTTAAATAAGTTTTTGATTTATTAAATTCTTCGTATTAACAGACAAATGAGAAATTATCTGCACAAGTATCCTGCAGAACAAAGCTGTGGTCGAGAACTCTAACCTGGAAGAATCCCATGTCACTGTAATTCCTGTCTAACCAGCCTTTGTTATATTGGCCAAAATATTTGCTTTTCGTAATAACAGCCAGTATCATCCTTTAGAGGCACTGTCACCATCTTCTCTCTTTGGCAGCTTTGGTGTGTCCACAAGCTCAGCTCTGTAGCATGGGCACATCCCCAGAGCTGGGCACAGTTGTGCCATTCCTGTTGGGATGATATCTGTGGTGCACTCCGTAGTCTTTCAAAGCTGTAGCTGTAAACCACCAGTTGTTAATACTTAATCATATAATCATAGTAGATACTATTCTTTTATTTTCATGTTGTTGCCCAGTTGTTAACCAGAAAATACCAGAATTTGCAGTGGAACCTTTGTGTTTTTTCTGGTATTTTTGGTGACTACCTGTATGTCAGAGATTGGCCCTTTGGCCTTTTAGTGTTTGGTCACCTTAGAAAACTATGGTCCTGATGGTGCAGCATTTACCCTTTCATATGCAATAAATAACTTCCAGGTTTTTGTACCTTGGTAAAATTTGTGTTGAAATCTAAGACAGAGCAAAGGGCTCTTTCCAGAGTAGGTTTTTCCCATGTTATTTTCAGTGAGATCATACATCCCTTCTCCACTCATCTCATGGACTTTGTTTTTAGCACACTACAATCAAGTATAGGAAACCATGTAAGAAGCCAAGAGTAAACAGTGGGATGCTTTGTTTACTGTGAGAATAATCTTAGCTTCTCCATTTTAAAGCCGATAATGCTAAGAATACTCGTGGAAATTTATTTTGCATGTGTGCTATTAAATCTTGAACCAGATGCACCTGCACCAGTAGCTTTGCTCTATGGAATATCTGCTCCCTTACAATTGATAGCTGTTATTTATTACAGCTCCCCTGACACAAGACAAAAGAGAAAGGAAACTTGGCATGTAACTAAATTTTAATTTGGCTTAATCTTTCCAAATCCCAAAGTCTGAATGTTTTACTGTACACACTGTGAGGAGAGAAAGGGAAGAGCGATCCTGCTGGAACTGGAAGTGTTTTTGAAACACTATGAATTTTGTGAGACCCTTGCTAATGGTGTGTGTCCACCTGTGCTGGAGGGATGGCCAGTCTCTTCTGCCCCTGCAGCCTGGTCCCTGGGGAAGCCACTGCCCTGGGATGGGACCTGGCAGCCAGTGCCATGTCCTGCTGACGTGTGCTCTGGACAGAGGAGCTTTGGCACAGGAGATGGGCAGGGGCTGAGTCACCAGCAGGGTGACAAGTAAATTAAGACTTCAATCATTCCAGTTTGCACATATAAAAAAATTAAGCATCCTGCTTCCCAGCAGAATAGCACCTAAATGAGCAGAGAAGTAGTTCTTGAAATTTGTCCTTTGCTAAGAAGAATTTTTTTTTGTTATGTCTAAGAATCTGCTGCTGGGAAATGCATTTATCTCTAGAATTAGGACAGCAGACTTGAAAGACTAATGTTAGAACATATGGTCTGGGCTATAATTTCAGACTTTTTTTGGGTTTGTAAATGTGCAGGACTTGTATTTGGGGTTTGTGTCTGTCCTTATTTTACTTGTGTGAGTGTGTGTGTGTGTGTGTATATATATATATGTGTGTGTGTCTGACAGAACCAGTAAACATGGTACATTCAAACTAGTTTGAAGGGCACTTGGAAAGGCTGTCTCATATACCATACTATCAATTTTGAAAAGTCTCCCAGTATCTCTGGATCTCTCCCCAAAGCACGGGGGTGCTTTATAAGTGCATGGGTATCTGCAGGAATGCTGGAGTTGTCAGTGTCAGCCCTGCTCAAAGACAAATAATCCTCCAAGTGCAGACCCAGTGCATTCCAATTAATGGTGCCAGGATTTTTAAGTCCAAGATCCACATTCTTTTCCCAGTCTACTCAGGCTGCAGACCTTGCAAACCCATTAGTCAGTTCTTCTAGTCCTTTTACAGTGTATTAGTGCAGCTATAGTGCTGAGCTAGTAAAACAATTGTAGTCATCTTTCTTAATCTGAAGCAATTATGTTTGTTGAGGAGAAGAGTCACAAAATGATTCCATCATCTTTATTAAATTCTATTCTATTAAATTCTATTACTCCTAATAGGCAAATGTTTAGTTTCCTATACTTTTTATTCTTTAACCTCTGTGAGGTTAATGTTCATGTAGGAGATGTGGGTTGGGGATGTGGATGAAGCACTTTGTCAGTTAGAATCGTTGCTCGGCTTTTACCGTTATGTTTCTTATTTCTGTTTTTGAAACAAATCTCAACTTGGATACGTAATAATAATGAATTGAATTGAAGTGGTGAAGAATGTAAATTAGATTGCTGGTTTTGTTAAATTTTAAATTGTATTTATTCCCACCATAAAAAACCCCCCACATAGTGGTTGTTGAAAGCTGTATTGAATCAGCTGTTGATTTTGCTGTTGTCAGATTTCTCGGGCTGGGAAACTTTCACTCCATGACAGTCTAACCCCTGTTGTATTTAGATACAGTTTGTGTGATCATATCCTTAACAGTGTTGTTTGTTCCTTCTGCACCAGCATTTTCTCGTGATCACTGCAGTAGGGTGGGTTGTGCCCCTGTGACCTCAGCAGGGCATTTTTCTGTGTATGATAAATTCATACACGTGAATTCATATTCATGTTTGTTCATATAGGTTTGAAGAATAGATGTTATTAGCAGAAACAAATTGATGAGTCATTTTTGTCCTGAAAGCACCACTGGCTTCAAAACAAGAAGGAAAGGAAAAAAAACCCCATTCAACCACATTATCCAGTGTGAAATTGCATAACTTTGGACAACCTCAAAGTTGTAGGCTGCTACCCAGTCGTATCAGTACTGGTTGTTTCAACAGTAAATCTAGAATCTGATTTAGTATACCAGATTATTTTGTTCAAATATCCTAGAAACAAATAAAACCTACTCTGAGATTTACTCATTTAAACACAAGACTTAATTTTGATTTTTCGTTTCTTTGTGGGTCAGAGAGAATCAAATACTGCTTAAAAATCAGGCTCCTCCTGGAGATGAGTGGGAATTTTGTTGTTTTTTTTTAATGTTAAACAAAAGACCAAGTTCTGTCATAATTTGTGCAATTTAGCTTTTTATTAATGTGCCCCATGTGTTATAATATAAAGCTGCAGGGTTCTGCACATGCTTTGTTTATAAGCTGTGTTTGATTACTGCTTATGACTTCTTGACTTCTTGATTATATTATTAACAACAGTTTTGATGGTGTGTTTTGTGGTTGTTCTTTTTTTCTTGCTGCTGGGGTTTTTTTGTAAGTTTTATTCCTCTTGTTTCTGTTGGGAGTGGGATGGGGGAACACTTGAGCGTTAGATGGGTTGGCAGAAGCAGTGCCTCCCCCTCCGGGTTTGTGTTAATTCTCTGACAATACCCTCCATAGGAGGTTTTGTAAAATATTTAGTAGCACAGAACCATGTTAACCCAGTGTGCATGGGAAGGATTTGCAAATTATTCATCAGCAAGGTTAATTTTTGCTTCTCCTGGCAAGTGAAGGGCTTGTGACCCTGCACGTATAGAAGAAGGAAGCTGAGGAACCTGTGCAGAAATCCTGGTGTAAGGCTTTGTCAGCAAAATGTTCTTGTTGTTACGTTATGGGAAGGCTTTGGTATTACCAGTGCTGGCCAAGCAAGAGGTAGCAATTTTTTTAGCTCAAAATATGTGGGTGTTTTTTTTATCGGTACAGCTTTTGAGCAAAGTTTCTTAAGTGACCCTGTGGCCTGTAACTATCTGTGGACTGTTTATCCAAACTTCACCTTTTAAGTGACGTACATGTTAAGCGCAGCTATACTGTGTTATTTGTAAAAATCTGGCCTAAAATTCCTAGAAACTCTCAGACTTTTGGTTATCACGCCTGCTGCTGCCGAGGGTCAGGCTCTTCAAATGCCATCTTGGCTCGGTCACTCCAGATGACCTCGGCGTAACGTGATAAAAGACTATTTTTGTCTCAGCAGACGATATTATCTCATCATAACATTTTTGAACGTTTCTAGCTGGATTGTTCTTACTGTTGGAGCTGTGCCTGGAGAGGGGACTGAAACACAATGCCTGCCATTCTCAATTGTGTGAGCCAGAGCCTTTCGGTTTGATGGTGGGACTATGGCGAATGGGGTGGGAGTGAGACATTAATGAGCTCCTTCCAGTCCAGATCCCACCACCCATTGCCTTGAGACTTACATTAGCTCAAACACGTTTAATTTCTATACCAAGCATTTGTGTGTGAGAGTTGTGTGTGTATGTATATATTTATATAAAAATAGATATCCACATGTATAAATACAGACAAATATAAATACATATATGGTCATTTTTTCACCTTCAGACAGTTACTCAGCTCTCCAAAGCTGTTCCAAGCATGGCTCTGCTCTGGGTGGAAGTTCTTCTAGTCTTTGGTACCAGCATGGAAATGGCAAGCAAGTGCCACTGGGTGATTTGCCCGCAGGATTTTCACTGAAGCATCATTAAGGTTACTTAACAAGTTAGACATACTTTGCCTCCCTTGAGGGAGAATTCTGATATTTGGAGTGTTTATCAGTCATCTGCAAAACGGAATGAACATAATTGGTGGCTAATTGTTTGCAAGAACTGTGAAATACAATTACAAAGAGTTAAGCTAAAACCAATTGTGTTTATGAAATCTAGCATAAGAAATGCTATATTAATCCTGCCTCAATACCAGGAAGCGCAATTAGTGTAATTAAGACTATCATATTGTAATTTTCTTGGCGACTAGAGGCCTTGGCAGCCTCTTTCCCCTGCCAGGGCGGCTGGAGCGGAGCAGGTTCCTGTCGGCGGCTCCTTCTGCTGCCGCTGCCAAGGGAGTTATAAAATGACTTTGTTTACCCCTGTTGGGGATGCAGGAGATGCAGCTGCTGTCGAGTGGAATCAGTGTTCAAACTCCTGCATTGGCAGTGGCTGGGCGATGGTCACAGTGTCATTTTGCAGACTGTTTGTATGTGGTAAGTGCGGCTGGATCCCCGTCTGCAAGCAGAGGGAGGCGGAAGGTTTGGACTCCTCAGTGGGGTTCCTCCAGCTGGAATTTCACCAGAGAGCTCCTTGGGCTGTGGTTGGCCTGCTGCTGGCTGCCAGTCCTGCCCTGACAGCACAGTCCAACCTCTGCCTCCATCCTGTGGGGGTTTGGGGGCCCTGACTCCCTGTGGAAGGAAGGGCACTGTCAGACGCTGCCACATCTGCATGAGGCTGCAGTTGGGGCAGAAGAATAGAGCAGATGAGAACTGCAATTAGACTCTCACTAACATTGTATAGTATGTCATGAAAAGCAGATAAATAAATACCTTCATGTATGTGTATTTAAGTAAATTTAAGCAAGTTCAAATTGGTCTTAGGAGTAATAATCCTAGGTATCTCCTTGCTGGTAGGGAATAACTCGAACCACTGTGGACCATCACTCTGAAATTAGCATTTTGTTGAATATATATTTCTGATGGATTTCTTACAGAGTGTGCCCAGGTCAGAAAAAAAATGAGTATGTAACATAGTTGTTATTGTTGCAGTTTGTCTGTCACTGCTGTGAATTGCATGCAATTGAGGGATAATCAGCATAATGCCTACTTTAAGCTCTTCTTAATGGTTTAATTGCTTCTCTAAGTTAAATAAACACTTTATGCTTATTTTACAAATTTTTCCCTGGAGAGCTTGTCACATGGAAGTGTACGTGCATGTATTTATTTTTTACACATGAAGAATAATCAGTTATTTAATTAAGCTTCTCCTGAAGTTCTCTTTTGGGATATTCTGTGTTCTTAGGAACTGCTCTGATAAGCTGATGTGTCAGAAGTAATTGGGTAAGAGAGATAACGAGTTTGTCAGTGGGAAAATGAATCTGCATGTTAATGTTGCAGGTCATCTGAGTACCTATCCTTTGTGGTCAGAAGTGGCAGTATACATTTTTTCTGTGCTTTTTGAAATGCTTCAGTTCCAAATGACTGTGGTAGCTCTGGAGATGAGGTCTGACCTCTGTCTAGAAGGATGACCAAGGACTGTCCCCAGGTAATGGGCCATGGGTGCCAGCCAGTTGGAGACTTGAGCAGATGCAGATGAGGTGTACCCAGAGGTTTCTCTCCTCTAGGCCAAACAAGAAACTGCACTTGTTTTGATAGAGTTTTTTTCCTATTTGTTTTCATTCTGTACTTTGTTTTTTAAAGACATATGCTGTATTTCAGTGCATGTCACATGTATCACATTCCCACTGGAACTGCCTGGAGCCTGCAGAAAATAATATATTCCTTCAACTATGTAAAAGTCTTTCACCCGCCCCAGAATACTAGCAAGGGATATTCAATATCTTCTCTGGTTTTTATTACCTGTGTTTCTAGGTTCTCTCTGCTCTGCCAGAGTGCAGGAGTTCACTTTGAGTATTACTGGAATTTGCTCCTTACAAAAGGGCTGAGCAGTGTGCAGCCTGCCTAGCATGCTCCTCGGTGAGCTGGTGCCCCTGTTCAGCAGTGACATTGTTTAGTTACAGGAATTGAATGTTTTCCTCATAATTTCCCAGCTCAGGAGTCCTGGCTTACAAATGCTTTTGGGTATGGTGCAATTACTGTGTAAAGGGCTTCTCCCTTTCCTTCATATAGGGGAATTTAGTATGTTCCATTTAAACAGCTTTTTAACTGCTGAATTAATTCCTGTACTAGTTAAGATCACGTTTAAACAAACCTGTTGTAACTGTCTTGTTGCTCCCTTCACAGCGCAGGGCTAACTGTGGTTTCCAGGTGTAGCCCCTGCTTCATGCTGCTGTTTGTAAATACCACACTAAACAGCCAACCTCACCTTATTTTGAAGCCAGTTGTAACAATAAACACCAGAGTAATCCCTGGAACGGGGCTGTTGAAGTTTGCGTGTGGGTGGTGGTGCTGTGCAAATCAGGGTTTCTTTTGTTTGTGTCCATAAAGTTGTACAGAGAAACTCCATCCTCTGCTAGGTCCTGGTGCAACGGGCTGCTTCAGAGGAGCACGTGAGCAATGGCAGAACTTTTAGTCAAACTCTGTTTAAAATCTTCTTTGGCAAGTAAATTAGATATCAGAACATAGTAAGATACAAAAAGGAACGAACTTCTTGTGGTGAGGTGTGGAAGTGGTAGATGTAGTAATTATGGCTGCAACTGCTGGTAGTGTTACAGTAGTTCCAATCATGGAAAAAAAATACTTTTCCTGCAGAACAAATGAAGCATCCTGAGTGTATTTTAGTGTAAGCCGTGTGTTTAAAAAAAAATATATATATTAAAAAAATCCACCCTTCTGAAGTCTCAGTCCTGCTGTCATAACCTGACTTTTTCTCCTCTTCACTCCAACAGCTTCTCTGCAAGTGGGGCTTAACTCTACAGAAAGGTGGGGTGTGTTCAAAGGCTTTTCTATTTATTGATGTCTCATCTTTATTTGAGCTACAACCTTTTGTGTATTAAAATAGCAGAAGCTTATGTTTTCCTCAGGGTCAATCTAAGATTTAAATTGTGTTGTTGACAAGCACAGCAAATTCAATGAATTTCAGTTTTAAGGCCGTCCCAGATACCTGAGCATCAAATTTGGGTGCTCTGCTTTGAAGTGCATCATATACACAAAAGAAATAGAGGTCTGCAAGCTGATACATGGTATTTACCAGCTGCTACTCATTCATATAGTTATTTCCATTCTATATGAAGCCAAAAGAGCTTATACACAAGAGGGGTTAAGTGAATTAGGCAGTTATTTAAGCCAACTGCTATGCCAGAAATAGATCTACAGCTATTTTCTGACCCCAAGCTGTGTAGTTCCAATATTCCTTCAATACTACTGTTTCTTCTCTGCTTGTAGCTTTTTTGTTTCATCGTTTTAGGAGGTGTAGCGCAAGAATCACTCTGAATATCCAATTTGGAGCATTATTTTCCATGCTTTATTTTTACTTAAGGATGGATGTGCCAGGCCAGGTTAGTCTTATCTGCTTGGGTTTAGTGAGTTGCTAAAAGCAGTTTGTGCAAACGTCTGGACAATTTTAAATGGCATTTTTTGTAATTAAAAATGTAATGAGAGTCATTAAAGCAGCAGTGATTCTGTTCTAAGTATGAATGCAGCTAGAGACTGAAAAATTGCCTTTCAGGCCAGATAGCCCTTAAAAGCTGACAGCATGCAGCATTGCTGATAAGGAATGTGGGGCTCTTTTTAAGATGTGCAGGCTTCCACATGGCTGTCATCGGAGCTGCTCATGTTTTCAACAGTTTGTAACAGAGGTGGGTCTCCCCGTGCTTTCCACCCTCCTCAGTGAAAAGTGACTCTTTTGTACGTGGCTGTAGTTGCTGTGTGTGGAGCTGACATCCTGACTCCCTCTGGAGACAGCTAATGCCTCTCCTCCATGAGCCGAGTCTGGGAAACCTTTTGAGAACAGTCGTGTGGGGTGAGAGCCCCTGCCTGCCTGGCTCCAGGAGGGCCAGAGGCTCCTCAAATTTATGAACAGCCGGTGGTGCAAATTCACCCCCTTCAGAAGGAGCGTCACAGCACGTATGTGAAGTACTGGCTTTGAATCATGGCTTTTTTTAAGGAGTATTTTTGAGTAAGTGGGGGAAACTAGATGCTGAAAGTCCGAGATAGCATTGACCAAAGTATCTTGCTCCAAAGATAGGAGGCTGTAGAGGATCATGCTTAAAATTTTAATTGTATTTTTCTGGACAGAGATAAAGTGAAAATAGTATTTTATTCCCCATCTTCAGTTTATTTGGTTTGCTGCCATCCATCAGTGCTGTTCCATTGCACAGAAGAAACTCTATGCCTTTTCTGTCCCTCTCTGATTCTTTCTCTTCTGCATTTTACCTGAAAATTAGTACATCTTTCAGCATCTCTAACCCGCATTCAAACCTTTCTTTTAATGGTATCTCAGAAGCTGGATGATGCCTCTTCATTCTTGCTGTGGATGTGTTGGTACCTGTAGAGCTTTCAGCTCAGTTTCGTGGCTGCTGATAAAAATGGCAGTTGTTTTGGACTTTGGAAAAGCTGTGGTTTGATACAAATGTCCTGACCTGGTGGAGATCTGCTGCTGAAAGACATGACTTCATGATGTTCTCTCCACCCTTTGCGTCATCCCCCTCTGTTTCTTTTGCCTGGTGCTGGCATTTGCCTGACCTGTTAGCCTGGTCAGGAAGGAAAATCTGATTTTCGGCTGTTTAGTCTCAGCTCCCACAGTTCAGGAGTAAAAAAAGAAGAGGAAGAGGTAAGGAGAAGGAAGAAATGAGAATGAGAGTGCCATTTTAGCCCTAGCTCACAAACCTATTTATCCACTAATTATGCACCGTGGCAGGAAAATGGTGTACTAATGTGACTTAGGAACATGAGCTACGTATTATAGGGGTTTGAATTCAAGAAAGCCACTTGTTGAATTATTTTGTTCAGTTTACATATGCTTTAAGCTCGTTGGGTGTGTGTGCCACAGGCTTTGGGCAGCAATGGGGCATCAGCACATGGGCACCCCAGAAGAGCAGTCTGGGACCCTCTTCTCTGTCCAACCCTTTTTACTGTTTTTTCTGCATATGCTCTTGCTGTGGGGCTTGTGAAACCCTGCCCATAAAGAAGCCATCCGCTATACTTGGGTCACCTAAGGCATCTTTCTAATGTGAGCTACACGGAGCATCTGTTGAACCGCCCAGAAAGAAATGGAAACTTCAGATGCTCAGGGGACACTTGAGCCAAGGAGGTGCCAGTCAGCCATCATGTCGAGCCTGTGGATATCTACTGGCAGCACTGTGCTTTTTCCTTGAGTTATCTAAGAGCCACTTAATTTATTTTCAAGGAAAATTGGAAGACACTTGTCAGGGATCAGTAAATGGTAAGGGATGCTGTTCAGTCCCCGCTTCTCCCTGACCACCAGCTCAGGAGCCCTTTCACTAAAGAATGCTGTGTGCAGAGGAAGTTTCTCCCTGATTTCAGAGTGATATAAATGCTTCAGTACAGAAGCAGTGGTCTGTCTTTCCAGTGTCTCATTCTTCTGTCCAATTACCAGGAGAATCTCAGCTTCTTTTGGACTTAAGAGAGCTTGGCACATCTTATTTCAAATTTAGATGAGGAATGCCAGTTTGCCCCATTCTAGATCTTCCCGACTTGCTTGCAACATGATCTGCATGTTTTGGGCTTTGTTGCATCAGCACACACACTCTACAGGAAACACTTGTGACTTCTGTACCTGCATTATTTTTCCCACAGTAAAAGTCACCTTTGCCCCTTTGGCAGCTGTAACTGAGGGTAGCCCCAGTAGTTCAGGAGAACTTCCTCAACATGCCAGTTTTCACCAAAGTGAAATGGTACTTGGTGTCATTTTCCTGATTTGATGCTTTACTGAGATACGAGATAACTTTTCACACCCAAAACCTGCATCCCCACCATGCCCACGCTGAGTGATACCTGACTTCACAGGCTGACCACGGCTAAAGGTCTGTATGAGTCTGAAGACCATAAATCTGTGCATGAGGCAGAGAAACAACTAAATTGGTGCTTAAGTGTAAACACACTGTGCAGGTGGGGATTTTTACCCAAGAGCTTCGTTTGCATTTGTAAAGGTGGAACTTTGTCCATCGCATGTTTCCGTTTGTTCTTGACTGAGAGAGCCTCAAAAACACACATCCAAATACAAAGTTTGTGTACCTGTGAATTAGTTTTCCTTTCTGCTTGGCTGTTTTCCCTTTCCCTTTTTTAAGTTTTTGCTACTGCCTGAAAACTGGAAAACTTTTTGTTGGCCTCCATGTGTCTTCTTGAAACTGATTTTTTTTTTTCACTATAAAATAATACCATCAGCTTCATTTTACTGGTGCACATCCTTTCCTATCGTGTTAATCATTGTACTGTATCTGCTGGAAGCAGAGGGTTTTGTTACCTGTAGACAAAGAGAGGCTCCTTCGAGGTGTCTGCCAGCAGCAAGACCCAGCTCCCCACCTGGCCTTGCACACAAAGGAGCTCTGTCCTCAAGTTTGTAGCTTCACAAAGTCTGAAAGCTGAGCTCTGTGGGGAAAGCCAACACAAATTCCACGTTCGCATTGCAGGTCTGGTGTTTCAAAGGGGAGCAGTTGTGCACCTGTAGCCTGGTTTAAGATGTTGTTATAATAGTTCCTATCTCAGTAGACTTAGGGCTTAGTATTTTGTGTTTGAAATGACTTCCTAAGCAAAAACTATAACCTCGAGCACCAGGATGTTCCGCTTCAGTTTTCAGTTAAGAGTGTGAACATTGATAATCATTTACTTATTTCCATTCAGGGATTTATCAAGGGGAGGAGGACGGTCATATTTTCCTTTACCTAAGCCTTAATTTGAACCCTGAGCTGGTGATAACTTCTGAGCCCTGCATGTCTTTATGCTAAACGTTGGTCAGCACTACCCTTGCTCTCAGCCAGCTCACTTGGCACATCTCTGTTACCAGTGGGCAGTTGCAGTGATGCCAGAGTACATTGTGATTTCCAGTGAAAAATCCATACATGGCAGGGAGAAGTGATTTCTTTTGACATTCCTTGAAGCACAAACAGCTGTGCTCAACATTTTTTTTCTTTTTTAAAAGCACAGTGGCATCTCCCTTGATAATCAGAATTACAGCCGAGCATGAACAGCAGGGCATAGTTCTGCGCGGAGTCACTTAGTGAAGTGTTGCAACACAGATTATCCGATGTGAAACAGCTGTATTCATTACTAATAGAGCAATTTGACAAAACACCAACATGGCTTTTTCCCACAATAACAGATGTGTGGAGCAGGCTGCCACCCCCTCCCCAGATTGCCAGCATCTGTGCGTCATGTCATGCTCCGAGGTGCAGCGTGGCCATATCGCCTGCCAGAGTGGATGCATTTGTTTTATCCCTGTGATGAAATAGTTGTGTTGTGACTAATCTCGGAGTCCATCGGCTGGAAAATTTTAACAACTTGGAAGGAAATCTTTCTGCTTTGTTATTCCTTATTACTTAATAATAATGTTGCGTGGATGCAAATGTATTGTAGCTTCCCAATGCATGCCACGCACTTCTTAACTTCCTTCTTTCTTCTTACTGTCAGCTGTTAAACAGGCAGTAAGGGATTTGTAGTTCCCTGTACCCATCCCAGGTTCTCCCTGAGAACAGTGTAGCTGTTGATTAGCTTGCATATAGGAAAATATATATTATAGCCAAATAGCATGAGGTTCTGGACAGTGAGAGTCCATTTCCTTTATTTCTCCGCCTACGTAAGTCAATTTGTTCATGTTCAAGTTCTTAGTAGAAGCACCTGTGATTACAATAACTTGTTTATAATGAAACTAGTCTATCATGGGGGCCAGCTAAATATACTAAATAGAATCAGAAGGCATTGCCTTGGAGAGGTCATCAGCCTCTGGAGTAAGAGGAAGGGAGGAGGGAGAGCAGCAGGGACTATGTGGAGAGCTGGGGAAGGCAGGTGGCTTCAGACACTTCAGAAATAGAGCTTTGATTTATTTCTGTTATTTGTTAAAAATATCAAACAGCCCTTGTTGAAATGCAAGGTATTGAATAGCAGAATGTGATCACAGTTACTTTTTTAGAAGACAGAGGGATACTTTTCTCTGTACATCAAAGCACAGAGATGACAATTCCATTTCCCATGTCCTTGCAGTAATGTTTTTTTCATCTGACTAACATGCTGAGACTTGCTCAATTTCTCAGATTTTTGGGTTTTGGAGAGATTTCTCAGATATTTGGTCTCCATGTCTTAGAAGCAAATAACTTCAAACCCCTGTTTTTCTATTAGCCTACCAATAGTTGTCAATAAACATTTCACTGGAAAGAAATGAAGAGCATGGAAGGTGAGAAATCCAAAGAGTCTGAAAAATCGCATGGAAACTGAAAATGAAATAACTGTGAGACAATTTTACTTCTGGTACACTTGTTAGTCTGATGATTGATCAAAGACTTACAGTATGTCACCTAACTGCAGGCAGTCACTGGAGGTGGCCAAAGAGGACACCCAGCACCTTGGTTCTCTCTGTAATGGGAAGGGCATCCCAAGGCATGTGTTGGACAACCAGAGGCCTGGGCAAGGGTGTCTGTGGGCACCTCAGCAACTGAAAATTGGGTGGGATGAAACTGGATTAAGGCTTGTAGAGAGACTGGGTTTATGTGAAGCTGGAGGAGGTGCTTAGTCCTTGCTCTTTTGGCACGAGCTGGGGAGCGCTGCCAGAGCAAGTGTTGGGGAAAGAGGTGCAGCTGCTGCTTTAGAAACAGGCACTCCATTTTCTAGAGTGGTAAGGTCCTGCCATACTCCATTAATTAAATACAACACAGTTAAGGTGTAAAACATGCTTCTGTCACGTGCTGATAATTTTTAGGGTCTTTGGTGGCGTGCAAAACAGAGAAAAACCAAAGTGCTTTCCAACGTGGACTTTTTGGTAGCCCAGCTCTGGCTGAAACACACATATTCTGGTTACAGAGTTTTAGCAAAGGAGCTCTGGAGGGGTGTTGCAGCTTCCAAATAGCACATGGGACAGTGCTGGTGGGATGCTGGGGAACTCCACTGCTCCAGTGGCTCGGGCGAGATCAATAGGACAATACCCAGGAGAGCTCTCGGCAGATCAAATGCGATGCCTGCTTTCATCACAGCAGCTGAGATGGCTATCCTTAGCCAGACATGCCCTTGGCACCGGAATGCAGAAAGCCCAGTCAGAAGGGAGGGTGAAAGAAACTGTCTTTCAGCATGGTCATTTTCCCCTCACCTTGAGCTTTTTCAGCAGATGTTAATAAAACTTTAATAATGCAAATATTTGTTAATAAAAAAAATATGTGAAAATATTTTTCTGGTTATTCCTGCTTGCAGATTTTATAATGTAAATTATTTTTTAGTGTTCAGGTTGCCAGGATAGCTCACTGCATTCCTTCAGTAATGTGGCAAAAATGTGTCCTTCAAACTTGTTAACCAGTCTTAGTCTTCATAAACACGATTGGGGAGACAAAAGTATGTTGTTTCAAAACAAGACAATATGAAACAACCCATTCATTTTGAAGTTAGCTGGACAAAGTAGGGAATGTCTGCAGGTGCTCTTTCATGTTTTGGTTTAGAAACCTGTTTTCAGGAATGAATACGAGGCAGCTGGACCAGCCATCATGGTAAATCCATGCAGGCAAAGTCCTGTGTCTGCTGAGGTGCTGGACATTTCTGTCAGAGCTTCCCTCCTTCAGGGTTGTCAACGTTTTGAATGTATGAAAAGTTCTAATGTGAGAGTGTGTGCATCTGGAAAGCAACATCTGTGATGTTCTGGTGTTCTTCTGATGTCCAGCTGATGCAAATAAATGCGTAGCTGTGGTTGTCATACTGTTGAATTATTACCCACAAGAGTCCTCAGGAGCTGAAGACTTTTTCTTTAAAAGCATAGAGCCATTTTTTGCATATGCTTTTTTAAAATTTGTTAGGGTTTTGTCCACTGTCTGTTTTGTTTCAGCCTTCTAATAAGATTATTTAACTTTGACATCGTAACTGTTCCAGATTAATGTTTTTAGAACAAACTCAAATAAAGTTTTTGTTTAATATATACACACGTGAACCAGAAAATTCAGATTTTGCAAATGTTATGTGCATTTCCTTTTAAAGTATAAGAAACAGTAACAGTTGCTTGACTTGGAGCATAAGCTGGTAATGAGATTATTAATGAAAAAATTATATTAAAAATAAGAAAGACTGCAGCAATTAACTCCTTTTATTACTTGTCTGGTGCTTTCTTGTATTAAAGACATGGAGTTCCTTAAATAAAGGAATACTTCCTTCTTTCAAAATGAGGTTGGTTTCTACAACTCCTTCACACCTTGCATCTATAAGCTGGTAATGGATCATGATCTGTATCTCTGATTGGCTCAAAATACAAAGTAGAAGCTTCAAATGCATGCTTATAGACTCATGCAGTTATTAAAAATCAAAGATCATGTGGTTTGCAGTAAAGGAAAAATGCATCTGTTAAGTCCAGTGTCAGAATACCAGACATTCACTTAACATTTGTGGTTTTATTTACACCTTTGGTTTTCCTTTTCCTTCAGCAGCTTGTTATAACCTTAAAGAAATAAGAAATTTTATAATTGTGTGCCAACAAATATTTTGGTAGAGACTGACCTAAACCATTAGCCAAAGGAGTAGAAAATGAACTTGTTGGCAAAGGTCCTCAGTTTGTCCTCTTCTTGATTCGAGGTGTCTTGTGTTTTGGATGTGTATATATTAGCAAATTATATATTATGTGCTAATGGTGATTTCAGTGTCATAGACTCTAATCACTATATCTAAAAAGTACCACTTGTTTGCTTAGACTTGTGCCAAGTGGGTTTTGATGCCTGCAAGGATTCACCTTCCTGCTGAAGGAGGAAGAGCAACTTTTTCTATCCTTTATTTGTGGAACTAAAAAATTTACAAATATTAGTCATTTATTAAGCACTTGTGTCTTCAGCAATGAGTTAAATGAGAAGCTGATTCATGTGCAAGCTCTTTGGGGAATAATCAGTAGTAATATTCATCCTTCTTATAATAGAAATTCAAAATAGTACTAAATGTTTTAAGGCTTCTTCCCGACTTTCTTTGTGTATCAGTCCTGTTAATTTCCAGTCTTCAAATCTGCTTCCAACCTCAGGCTGTTCTTTGAGTTTTGTGACAGCACTGTGTAGAACTGTATTCTCACTGCCCAGTCTCTCTGGGTGAGTAGTGAAAATTCAGGATATCAGTTCTTCATCTGCGTGGTCGCAGGGGAGATTGCTTATAAAATTCTTAGAAACTTTTCATGTCTATTTAGGGGGACTCCAGAAATAGCCTGTGCATGTCCTGCCTGGGTGCCAGCAGACCCACTTTCCTGTCTGTGCCGTGCTGGTGTAGGAGATGGTGCAGATGGCTTGAAATTGGTCTGGTAGCTCATCCTTTGTGGGCTCATGAAGTCAAACATAAAAATGTGTCTTAACACACCCGTTGAAACAGGTGCAGTTATCTTGAATGACATCTTGCAGAGGTATCTTAGCAGGAGGGTTCACATTACCTGAAATTTGAGCTGATTATTAGATACTGCAAGACAAGCCAGGTTAAAGTATAATTTTAGCTGCTGCTGTAACAGTGAGTGACCCAGAAAGACTTTCTAAAATCTCAAACTCTTAATGCTTTTCCATGGGGTCTTTGTAATCCTGCATGTAGCACTGTCTGTTTAGCTTTTTATCTCATCACAGTTTTGATTTTGGGACAGTGCTTTTAATTTTTACATATAATATGGAATATGTATTGCTATGGTAAATACCGAGTGTGTATATACACACTGTGTATTTAGAACACCATGAAAATACTGTCATACTAATTAATACAAAAGGGAGCTTGAACACATAGTGAACTCAGATTTTTCTGAGACTTCAGATTTTTCTCTTCCATTAAACACCTCTCCCTGTAAGTAATAACGTGTAAAATACTGTGCAGTGTGCCTTGGAACAGCTTGTTTTTATGTGGGGTTTTTTGGGTTTTTTTTTTGCCCATAGTAGATCAGTAAACCTCACTTAAAGACGGTTCATCCCAAATGAAAACTGGAATCAGCTTGGCAACTTCCACCACTCTCCAGTTAGACATCACACCCACTGACTGCTTCAGCAGTGCACAGTGGGCTGTGCTGGCTGTTTGTAGGTCCAGAGAGTCATCTTTGGGCAGCTGAACTGTGCAGGGAAGGGTCAAAATTAAAATCTCTGCCTTGGATTGAAGAGAATCAGCAGTCTCTGGTTCTCCATGAGGTTGTCAACGTGGTGTAACCGTATGGGAGCTTCACTTGTGCCCAGAGCAGCCCCTTCCCTTGATTTCTCCGTTATAGTTTGCTCAGTGTCTCATGCACTTTTTACATACAATTTAGAGACTGGAAGTATTTTACCTGGTGTAATATTTGGGCACTAGTCTTGAGGCGAGAGATCTTGTGTGCAAGGTGGGGGTCTGAGCTGATGGAGCTGTAGATCCCTCCTGGCACAGAGTGGACCTCAAGTGTTTCACTTCCCAAGGGTACAATCAAGTAACTTGGAGAAAAAGGTGGTGATACCATCTTCCTCCTGCCCTGGAGCATTTCTGTAGTTACTGAGCCAACTTTATTCAAGAAAATAGGTGAAATTGGTGCAGCCAGTGGCTGGTGAAAGGTAATGCTCTGCCATGGAAAGAAAGTCAAAGGCACAGAAGTGGCTGCTGATTTCTGTTTCCGGATGGGTCACTGGTCATACTGGAAAACAAGACATATGGAGTCTTTCCCCCCACTTAATAGGAAGTAAAAGAATTAATGCACATTCAAGCTTTTATTAATAGAGCAGACCTTTCCACAATTCTAAACGTGGAGTGGGGATAGTTCCTAGGAACTGCATGCTCATGCCTTGATTTTCTGTAACAGCAAAAATTCCCTGGATACTTAAATAATTACCATAACCATTTGCATAAAATCTCTACTGAAATCTGAGATCAACTTTAAAATAAATGCAGAAATACCCTTTTATTTACCAGAGAGATGAGTTGGTTGGTAACCAATATGCAATTACAGAAGGGCAGTGGAGTGAGGCTGCTGAATATTTAATTTGCTTAATGTACAACTGCCACTGTTAATAGCTTTGACACAACTAAAAGCTTTGCTTGTTCAAAAGGCAACAATTAATAAACAAGATTAATTTTTAAATTATTTATTTACCAGAGGAAAAGCCTTTTGTTCTTTTTTAAAAATGTGTAGATAATTTTCTCTTCAGTGTGTATACATGCAAAAGTAAATGGTCTTGTCTTCAAAAAGTCTTTGCATACTTAATCCTGTTTTTATGAAGTAAAGGAGATTTATTAGTAGAACTTGGGGAATAATTTAGCTTTAAATAATTTTCCTATATGAGAATACATTTATGTATTCTTTACATATTCTCTTAGGAAGAGTCCTGCTGGGGAGGAGAAAGCTGAAAATGGTTTTGTTGTTGGGGGTGTTTTTACCTTTTAAAGAAGCGTCATCACTTCTCACTGCCTTCTGTGGCAGCTCGTTGGGTGATTTTGTTGTTTGCTTGTTTTTCTCCCCTTCCAAAGCAGCCCTTCCCAAGGGGCCTGTGGCAGGGCAGAGACAACCCACAACGCTGCTGTAAAACAGCACCTGCCGGATTTTTGGCCCTTCTTCTGTTGTGCTTTATCACAGAGGTGACTCTGATGTCCAACAGCTTCTGCAGCCCCTGTGATTTGCCTGTCTCCTTGTATCCCGCTTTGCCGGGTTGCTTTGGAAATGTGCCTGCTGCTGCATGTGCAGGGTGGTTGCAGATCACTCGCTCCCGGGTCTCAGGAGAAACCAAGAAACCAACAGAAGTGTTTTGTGAGAACTCGAGTATTTTTCGTGAGCAAAGTAACCGCCATTTACGTGGTTCTCCCAGCTGGAATAGGGACGCACACAGATAGCTCGGGACGGTGCTCACCCGGTAGACACAACTGTTGGTAACTTGGTACGTTTTATGATGCACCATTAAAAGAAATGGTGTCACCTTTTAAAACAGCGCTCTGATGGAACTTCTGCTTAACGCAGAATTATCATCTTGTGCTAGCCAGAGATGGAAACCAAGATAATCTTGAACTTGGAGAAACTGCTGATCGAAGACTGATTTCCAAATTTGTTTCTGAGCTGTGCTTGTCTCCTGACACTTGAGAAGGAGGTTGGTTTCTTGGAGTGACTGGAAGTCTGAATGCCTTGTTTATTTAGTAACCACTGACCTAGTTAACATTCCTAATACTCAAATGTAGCATATGCCTCATCTTCTGGTGTGACTTGGGTGTGCAGGCTAAACTTTGTGCCACCAGGGTGGTAACATTTTCTTTGGAGTAAAAGATGCCTCAGTCCAGTCAGCACACTTTCTGAGTTTCTTTATTTGTTTCTTTTTTTTTTTAATCTATGAATCACTAGAGCACCTCTTCTCCTAGACTTAGAGTCCTCACAAAATTCTTGTGCAAGTAAGCATTCAGAAATTTAGGTTGAGGGTAATTAACGTGTTATTCCACCAGGATGAGCTCGCCTTGCTTGCGTTGGAAACAGTCCTAAGCACTAGAAAACTTGGTATAGAGAAATGCATCTTTATATATGGGAGTAATTGAACAAATGTTACTGGGATTCATTTCAAGGTGGTTGGTTTTACACATACTTAAAAATGCCAAACTCTTAAAGCCTCTGGATCTTTTTAGCCTGGTCTCTACTCCATCTTGAAATCTCATTTATATTGTAGTACATAACATTTACGTTGAAGCACAGACTTTTTTGGTTGATGCTGTTTTTGAAACTGGTGGGGAAAAAGTCCCCTTCTTTTAGGGGTTGCAGAAGTAACTCTTAGCAAAGCCCACTCCACCCCAGTCCTGCAGGCTGCTTTTTCCACCTGTTGCCTGGGTTTGTGAGTGTTTCCAGTGATGCTCGGGCAGAAGAAGGGTGGACACAGCCACAGCAGGGACAGGGCTCCAGGACGGAGCCTTTCAGGCTCAGTGGGTCCCACTTCTGGTGTTCTGCCACCAGCAAACTGTTCCTGGCATTCAGCTGGTTTTTGCTAAGAGCTTGTTTGATCATTTGGACCCCATTTGTTATTAAAATTGGTACATAGCAAAATGTGGCCTGTAGGATTATAAAATTATCAAAACTAATACTAATTCTTTCAACTTCAGTGGAGTTGCGCCTGATTTACTCCACCATGGCCAGTCCCCAGATGGTAGAGCATGGTTCCCTAAAGCCCTGAAATTATCTGATTATAATGATTTTAATGCTGATCATGAGTAGCAGTGGTACAAAGTATCCAGCTATACTTTTGAGAGCTTAAAAAAAATCTTTCTTAATAGGCTTTATTAGCGGCAGTCTTAAAATTTAATAAAGCAAAAACAATGTCACTGTTCAAAGATGAATGCAGGCAGGGTAAATTTTTGTCCAGCGGACTTCATTAAATAACTGTGTGCTGTTTGATCATATCAGTGGTGACCTGCCAGGTTTAGGAGCTCCTGCTAATGGCAGAAGTATTTAAAAACAACGCTTTCAAGAGAAAAGCTGCTTTGCCCTTGCTGTTTATCCTACATCAGAGGAAAACTGATAGGGTAGCAGGTTAAACTTCTGAAAATGAAATGTCTCAGAGATTCTTTCAAGACTTTGCTTGGTACTCTGGTGCATTCCTATCTTTTTGTATAAATAATTCACACAGTATTAGTAAGTGTTGAAACAAATTGTGGCAGAAGAAATTTCCAGGTGTTTTCTACCTGATATTCTTCACATTCTTTTCATGCCTGGTGGGTTCCTAACAAACAGGCTGCCATGAAGTGGAGTAATTAACAGACCATAACTCACTTAACAGACATGAGTAGAAACCTTGTGTTATGTAAACTTTCTTCATTATTATGGTACCTTTCATGCTGTTGGGATGTCTTTGTTTTTTTAATTCTTGTATTTTTAAGAAGCCTTTATAGTTAGCACTTCCAAGGCTTATGTGCAGCATTAAAGCGAGTGTTTTTTCCTGCAGAGTTAAATCATAGAATGATTTAGGTGTAGATGCATCTCCAGACGCCATCCAGCTGCATAAAGCCAGTCAAACAGAGCAGGTTTCTCAGGGACTTCTCCACCAGAGACTCAAACACCTCCAAGGATGGAGAGTCCGCAACCTCTTCTAGCATTTGATCACCCTCATGGTGAGTGGGGAAAAAAAAAAAACACAACAAAAAAAACCAAACCAAAAACAGAAGGAAAAAAATCCTTATTATAAGTGATTGCAGTTTCACGTGCTTCAGTTTGACTATTGCCTCCCAGTGTAGCGCTGTGCACCTTGGAAAAGAGTCTGGCTCTGTCTACTCTGTATCCTCAGTAGTAATGGATTTTCCTTGAGTTACAAAAGCTGTTTTCTATGTCTGGACAAAAGCAGGGTTTGTAGTTAAACCTGGGACTGTATTTCCTTGAAGAGCTTTCTGAAGGTATGCATCACAGATTCCCAGCTTGATGGTTTGAAGGAGGGGGTTGGAGTGTGGGTAGTTTTCCATTCCAATTACAGCTGATCTGCTTCTGTCCATAAATATGCAACAATTCCATTCAAGAATATTTTCAAATGGCTTCCACCTACCGGGTGTGTGCGTTTTGTATGGTCAAATTTTTAATTCGGCAAGTCAGACTCAGGTATCAGTCCAGAATTGTTGGCCAGCCTGCAGGTTAAATTAAGGTACAACGACCTCAACAGAAGCTCCTGCTGTGTGCTACTGGGGCATCTGCCAGTGCCAGTTGCATTTGGTAGGTAAGGGGTTCTCTGTGTTGTTCTGCCCCATGGAGACTGGTACTTTCTGCAGTTAAAACTGGACGGTGAATTGGAGGAAAGTTTCCAAAGCTTCCCCAAACATCGCGTGCTTTTTTAGAGAGCGCACTGTGCTTTTAACCAGACAGTCCTGATTTATGATTTATATCTCAAAGATGTAAGCCTAGGGGTGGAGTTCAGCCCCTTGTGCCACTTGGAAACACTGGAGTGGTAAAATTAATGGAAAAACCTGAGATGGATGCTTCAGTGCCTCTTTGGAAAGGGAGCACTTGGACTTTTCCATTTAATGCTGTATTTCTGTCACTTTGTATCTTTAACTCTGTACTTTCAAGATACTGTGTGCACCCTAGTGAGTCGCTCAGGTTTCTAAAGCCTGATAATTTACATGTGTTCAGGATCTTGCTGGATCAAACTAATTGTATGTATTTATGTAAGTGATTGACAGGCTCACTTAGCGTGCTAAAATAATGAGGTTCCCTCAATTTATTCAGCAGGAAACTTGATATTCCTTTTCAAAAGAAGGGCTATGATGTTGTTTAAAAAAGAAATGTGACTGCGTGTTATTACTTGTGGATAAAATGTTATAAGTCTGAGTCGTGAGGCTTGCAACAGCTTTCATTAGATCACGTACCTTCTCGTGCCTCAATAAAGGATGTATGTGCTCTGTTGGGTTCTGTGTTGGAATTTCCCCAAATAGATTTCATCTAGTAATTTCAAACAATTTGTGGTATCTTCTTTGAATGTTGTTCTCCTATTGTTCATTGTTAAACAGCTCCTGCCTTTAAACCCGGTGCCTGTTTCATCATTGTCACCTATATATGCCTGCACCACACATCATTTGGTGACCATATTCCTCAGTATTCCTGTGGTAAAATACAGGATTTACTTCCCTACCCTCTCTCTTCTTTTGGGGGAGTATTATATGTTTTGGGCTTCCGAGCAGTTTTTGAAAACTGTTGTTTTTGAGGTGGGGAAGAAGATAATTGATTTTATTGTGTCCTTTTTAGCTAGGCACATGGTTTCTAGTCTTCAGGGATGAGGAACAGGCAGTGTTGAATCCTATACTGAAATAAGGCTTTAGGTCTAATAACTTGGTGTCTCCATGACCAAAAAATGATCACTTGGTGCTGCCAGACCTCTGTTCTTTCATGTGCAACTTCTTTCTTAGCTACAGTGCAGTAGCACCTGAATGCAGAGGACGGATAATTTAGGACTTTGCATATGTATCTAAATGTCTGGATTTGCCCTAGAGTAAATTCTTAGTGTTCAGGTGTGTTAATCTAGGCTCAGTGCCTAACCTAATTTAACATTTGAAGAAGAGGGCAGTAAAATGGGCTGGAAAAAGATAGCAGGAAGAGAGGAACTAGGTAACCTTGCCTGTCAGGCAGGCTATTCATGTAGAACAATCTGGATTTTTTTTTTTTTCTCCCCACCTTTCCCCTATTTCTGTGTAGTAGTCTGATGATAAAGGGCTTTTCCCAGAGTTATTTTCTGTTTGAGTTTAATGTCAGTATGGAGATTAAAGATGTTTGTTTTCCATTGGTTTAGTAAGTCTAAATCCAGCCTTTGAAGTCAGGTCATTTGAGACTCTTTAGATGAAAAATCAACTCTTTATTTGGTAATCTACCCAACACCCTCAGATTTCAAGCTTAAATAAAATACTGCCTCTGCTACAAATGATGTCAGTATTGCCTGAGGTTTGTTTAAGCAGAAAGCTGAAGTCAGCTTGAACAAAACTTGGCAAAAGTGGGATGTTTTATTCATGTGGATGATTTGAATAATGTCCCAGAGTTTCCGTGGTATAATTTTTTTGCACTTTATGTTTAAAGAGAGCCCCCATTCCCTTCATTTAGGGAGAGCCCTTTGGTTGGGCTTCATGTTTAGGCTTACAGTGAGTGGTGTATTATTGCAGTGTAAATACAGACTTTTTCCATAGATACAAGCTCTTGTAACATTTATGAAGCTGTGCTGAGGGCTGGAGGGCGGTACCTGAGAGACGTGGTGCTGCCATGAGCAGCCTTGGAAGCTGTGAGGCAAATTAAAAAAAGTCCCATGAGTTTCTGGGTTCCCACATGCCCTTTTCCTCCTGCTCCTCCTTACTTTGCACGATGCCCTTTGAAGCTTCAGGGAAACAATTTACCCCTCTTCATTGGATGAGTGTGTCGAGGAGCTCTTTAGAAGGTTATTTGTGAACTGGGGTGTATCAGGGTAGAAAACTGCTCCTGGTTCTAGTCTGTGCTTCTCCTCTCCTCAAATCCCAACAACAGACAGACCAAAAACCCACCTCCACCTCAGCTACTAAATGCGCTGGGGATGAGCATCAGATTCAGAACAGGAGGTGGGATTGCAGAGGGGCAAGGACTGTGCCCGTTTGACTTCGGAGCACAACCTAGTGTGTTCAAACAGGGCTGTTCTCACAGATTTCTGTAGTTTTGAGTTTTCTTCTCCTACTGAATCCGCCACCACACGAGTATATTTGAAGCAGGACATTTGATCAAGTACGTAGAAGTTGTGGGTCTCTCTGTTAGGGTTGCGTTAATGAATTCCACGAGTGCAAACCAGCAATAGTTAAGATGGAGCACACGTCGAGCAGAGAAGGCTAATTACGGCCACTGATTGTTTGGAGGGCTGGTGCCGTACCTCAGAGTCTCTTTGTGTTAGGGAGACTCCTCAGCTTCCTGCGGCAGGAGCTGATGTTGTAACCACAGATGCGGATGGAGCCCTGGCTCATTCCTGCAGGGATGCAGCGAGGTGGGGCAGAGGGAAGGGAGTACAGACATGAAGTGGCAATTCTGCCCTCGCCCCTGCCAGAACAGGTGACAGGAGGTGTGTGGACACCTCCGTCCCCACCTGCAAGGCGGGCTGATCCAGAGAGGCAGAAGCTCTCCGTACATTTGCAGGTCTAGGGAAGGCTCCCACCAGCTGCTGATACTGGATAAAAGCTGCAACTGGCTGTTATTTGGCTGAGGGTGATGTCTGAGTTCTAATACCCACTGCTAACTTGCAGCCACACCAGTGCTTTCCAGTCTGTTTGTCGCTTGGTGATTTTTATTTGTTGCTTTCGAAACACTCGAAAAGCCACAGCATTAGGAACCAGATAAGTACCCAAAGGCAGATTTGTGATATTGTCCAAAAGTTTAAGCTCCTAAAGATACACTTAAATATAATTCCGTGGTATTTCCTCCCTGTTTTTCAGCTTTTTGAATATTTTTTTGGATCCCGACCTAATGCTGAGTGGAGGGAGACAGCTTTTTTTCTTGTAAAGCCTATTGAATTGTAAGCGGGGCACAAAGAGGTGTTTGTTCTGGAGCCCAAACCTGATGGGCTGCGGGAGCCCTCGACAAGGGCCCGCAGTGCTCCTTGCGCCGCGTCGCAGGAATGCTGGTGTTTGCGGAGGGGATGGCTGGGCTCACTGTCCAAACAGATCCCTGCTTGCCAGCTGGGAACATATTGCAGTCTCTGTGAGGCACTCCATCATGGCTTGAATAGCTCCTCTTGTGCTCAGCCTTTCTGAATGCGAGAGAGAGAGAGAAATATTCCTTTCAGCCTTCTGCCATGTCAAAAAACCTTTAGTGACCGTATGAGAGCATTGCCTTCATGCAGGGGTTCAGAAAGGGAAGGAAGTTAGGAAGAAGAGACGGGAGTTCTACCATTTGTTGCTGTATTTTTAGATTTAAACTTTTATTCACAATAAAACGCTGTATCTACTATTTCTTGGACAAAAAAATAGTTGAAAGCGCACATTTTTAACATACCGTTCAGTTTATTTTGAAAAAAATATTTGTTGTCCCTAACAAATTGACTGCAGCTCTTTTCTAAGAGACTAATTTAGTGCTTGTAAAATACTTTTCATCTTCTAGGCTTTCAGCTGTAGTTTATAAACATAGTTGAGTATTAGAAAAGTAGGGCCTGATTCCACAGCAGCATTTGCCTTAACTGATCCATTACCTGTGCAAGCTTATCTGAAGTCAAAGGGTTTTATTCAAACTTAACTCTAATGCATGTAATATCCAGTTGTTAGATGACTTGATATGGTTTTGATGAATTGATCTGAAAATTATAATATGTAGTATAGTAATTTGAGGCTCTTTGCAGCACAAGCAAAATTTCACCCTTGCTCCCTTCCCTCCCTCAAGCAACATTCTCCCATTCCCAAACTATATTTATATCTGACTTAAATAAACATGGATTATAATTCCTTTAAGTGCAGTGCTCATCTATTTTTGTTTTCAGAATGCTTCACCAGCAATTTTGCAATTCCAGAGTTAGGGAGCTTCTTACATGGAAGGAAAAGCTGATGAGAAAACTGGAAATAAAAAAACCCCTGCATTTAGAAAAAAAAAAAAAATTTAAAACCAAATGAAAAAATCCTGAGTTCTGCTCAGGACTTGACAGTGTGCACACATGATCTAAGGAATAACAAGAATGTGTTTGTTCCGGGACTTTTGTGTGCAGGAGAGGGAGGAAGGACTTCAGTGCTGTCACTGTTTCTATAGTGACAGCTCATTCTCCAGGCAGTATTGACATAAAATGTAGTCAATCATTTATAGTGAGAAAACGTAAAGGAAAAAAAAATTAACCACGTTTGAGTGTTTCGAAGCTCTTCACAGTGTATTGTAAATTGTATGTGGAAGTTTATTCACTCTCTGAGGATTCTGTAGTTTACTGTTAGATGCTGATAAAATTATCTGGATGTGGTGCACAGTTTTCTGCAATACCTGTGAATGGCTCTGGTTAACGGATTCAGTGTGGTATATTGGGGTATAAAATATCCAAAAGCACGTGGTGTTAAACATTTATCTTAAAGTAGGAAAAGTTAAATCGCAGCAGCAATTTTTACCAGATGGTCCCTCATCTTTTATCATGTATGTCCTGATAGTCAGAAGCCAGATTTTAAAGCAGAGTAACCTGTAAGGAAGTGTTTAGTTGTGGCCACATCCTACCAGAATCTGATTCGGATGTGACCTTTGTAGGAAGAATGGGCTGAGCTTGAAACCTGAGCCCGGAAGTTCATGAATTATCCCCACAGATCTTTTACCACCAGCCCATACAGAATTAGATGGGCAAGGCTCCAGGGTGCCTTGCCTGGCTGTAATACCAGCCATAAAGATGGTGATACCACATATTGTGCAAAGTTGTGGGTTTCTCTGTTTGGCACATAAAAACATAATATATTTTTATTGGAGGTCTCTAGGGGCAGCACAGCCCGAACTGACCCTCAGAAGGGCACCGATCCCTCTCAGTTGGCCACACGCTCACTGTAGTAGGTGCAAGAGGATCCTGAAAGTGTGTTTAGCTTGTCAGGTCTTTAGAATTCCTGGTAGCCAGTGGGAGAGATGCCATGGCAGCTACTGAGTGTCACGTGAAAGCCTGCCTAGTTCTCATCAGAGTGTCATTAGGCTTTTCCCATGAAATATTTTGATTCTGGCAAACTTGTGTTTTCTATAGGAAAAGCTTGGCTTGAAAGTAGCTGCTTACTGATTTGGCATAGTGATATCCTTTGTTTTGAATGAATGTTGAAAAAGTGAAAATTTTACTGTGCATCCAGTCACTGTAAATGTTCTTCCAAATAGATCACTGCGCGTTTTGCATCCTGCAGGATTTTGCTTTGGTGTGGCTGGAGTATTATCACAGGGGACAGATGAAAATCCCTTATGACCCCAGATTTATGGGGTAAAATTTCATAGTTTTTAATGTTTTCAGGATTATTACATGCATGGCAGAGTCATGTTCTACTATAATTTTGACTACAATTTTTAGAATTACTTAATGTATGATGAATATGTGTATGTCTGTGCACAGACATATAGAAATGAGTAAAAGAAAGGAGTTGAATCCCTAAAACATATGGTGTGGAATGTTATTTCTATTATGCTGACACATCAAAGTTTTTAGAAAAGATAATTTCCCTAATGCAAACTATATTGATTTAATGTAACTCAGATGCAGGGCAAAATGCAGAGTGACAAACCACATTTTTCAGAGGATTCTTTGTTTTCTTTTGCTCTGGCTCTGGGTTGTTATGATTTACTGAATCTTGGGTATTGAGGGAGAGTGATTTAGTGCTCAGAGAGCTGAGCATCCCTACAATTTATTTCTTTTCCTCATTCTTTCTCTTCCTGTTGATGTGGCAGTATCTGATAGTTTCTCTTCTTTGCTGTGCTCTCCTATAAAGGGGGTATTTTAGCTTACAGCATAATGTGTGATGGGGTTTAGAGGTTCTTCAGTGCTGTTATATGCAAGAGGTAATTTTTGATGCTAAGCTTTCTCCTGACAAATAAATGAGGTGACTGTGATTCTGTTTTGCCAGGCTGTTCTGCTAGCTCATGTCTGGGGTTCAGCGTAAAATATTTAATGTCTCGCATTCAGATTCTCTGGCAGTGCTGTTGCCTACAAATCAAAGGTTAACTTGCCTTCCGTGCCTGGAGTAACCTGAACATAAAAATCAGAGTCCAGCAGTGTGAGAGAGAATGCAACAGAAAGGAGCGGAAAGAAAAGGAGGTGAGGAGCTCATGGTCAAAACTTGAACTCTGCTTTTGAAATAAAAAATCACCATATTAGGTCTTTAGAAATCCTGCATATAAAGACTAGAAGCTTAATGGAGAAATACATGTCACTGGCATGAAGTGTTTCTTTCTGAATGCATCATCTTTCTTGGACAGAACCCTGTTTGTAGGTCTGAAATAAAAGCAGCGGACTTAGAAGTGAGGTAGAAGTTGAGTTAAACTGCTCTGAGTTGAACGTAACGAAGTGAACCTGTTAAACACTCTCAGCAAATAAAGCAGCCAGGGCATGAGGTATGTTTCTGCTGAATACTTTTTTCTGATATTTCCAAATCAGTTGCTGAACATCACTGCAATCTTAACATCAGAAAGACTTCTGGTAAACAGTGCAGTCTTTAACCAGAAAAGTTGGTGAGTTTTAATTTCTGGACTTCCAAGCAAAATAATGATTTTTTTTTTAATATTCTCTAGTGATACTAATTTCTCTAGATTATTTGCTTCTTAGCCAGACCTTATGATGTGTGCAGTTTTTGGTTACTTCTTGATGGGCAACTGTATGAGCAAATAAATACAGGGGAAAACAGTTGAGTCATGAGCCTGAGCCCCACGAGAATAGATCTGAAGCCAGCATGATGCAGTGTTACAGAAACAGGGCTTTCTTCGAGCCATGGAGACTCTGAGTCACCAGGACAAATTGTTTTCGTTATTTTTTTAATTGTGTGCTGGGAGGAGGGCTGATACACAAACTTGCACGACCCAGTGAGATGTTTTGCTCCGTTAGACAAACATCGTTGGATGGACAGCAACACTGACTCCAGGTATTCCTGTCCCTTCATCACCACTGCTGTGGATGGAAGTGCTGCCTGATCACTGAAATGGTTCAGAAATGAAAAAGTGCCATTCACTGCTTGAGTGGGAGGGAGGACAAAGCAAAAGAAGGCTATGCCTGAGCATTTCTTCCTTCTTCTGATAGTGAAGCACTTCGGTTGAGGGTGCACAAGTTGCACAGGTGTATCAGCATGAAGTTTTGGGGGCATAGAAATACCATTCAAACTTCAGAGAGATTTTGAACAGAAGTTACGGTTTCTTCTTACATCGAAGTTGAATAGTGCTTAGGTACATAAATTCTAGGAAGAGAGATTTTCTTTATTTTTTTAATTGCTTGAAAATAATTTAAATGAAACAAGGTGGATGAGGTTTGTGTTTTAATCAGTCAGATTATCCCATTTCTGGAAGTGCTCAAGGTCAGACTGGATAGGACTTGGAACAACCTGGTGTAATGGAAGGTGTCCATGCCCATGGCAGGGGGGTTGAAAATAGATGACCTTTAAAATTCCTTTCCAAACAAACCACTCTGTGACTGATTCTAAGATTAAGTCGACACTACTCTGCTCCCCATTTTTGTCTGGGCACACACAGTCCTTGCACTTGCTGGTACGTGCACCCTTGCAGCCACAGGGACCAAAGATATGTTTCAGAATTTTACCTTTCAGAAATACCTCACTGCCTGTATTTTCTTAGCTACCACTTCCCCTCCCACCCCTTTGGACTCTTCACTAACTTTACTGGCTGAGGTGTTACATCCCAACAATAGAGTTGGAGTGGAAATTCAAATAATTCAGAAGACAGTTTTTCAACCTGAGGTTGTTAGGAGGAAATCAAGAGCATTCCTTGAATAGTTGCGAAGTGGCTAAATCCCTCCCCCG